>CM021105.1:40507507-40661537 GCA_007115665.2 Sequoiadendron giganteum
GGGTTGAGGGATTAGGGTTTAAGGGTTAAGGGATGAGGGTTGAGGGATTAAGAGGGTATAGGGGTTGAGGGATTAGGGTTTAGGGGTTGAGGTTTGAGGGATTAAGAAGGTATAGGGGTTGAGGGTTGAGGGATTAGGGTTTAAGGGTTGAGGGTTGAGGGATTAAGAGGGTATAGGGGTTGAGAGTTGAGGGTTTAAGGGTTGAGGGTTGAGAGATTAAGAGGGTATAGGGAGTAAGGGATTAGGGTTTAAGGGTTGAGGGTTGAGGGTTGAGGGTTGAGGGATTAAGAGGGTATAGGGGTTGAGGGATTAGGGTTTAAGGGTTGAGGGTTGAGGGTTGAGGGTTGAGGGATTGTGGTTAAAGGGTTGAGGGTTGAGGGTTCAAGGATTAAGAGGGTATAGGGGTTGAGGTATCAGGGTTTAAGGGTTGAAGGTTGAGGGTTGAGGGTTCAAGGATTAAGAGGGTATAGGGGTTGATGGATCAGGGTTTAAGGGTTGAGGGTTGAGGGTTGATGGATTATGAGAGTTTAGGGGTTGAGGGATTAGGGTTTAGGGGTTGAGGGTTGAGGGATTAAGAAGGTATAGGGGTTAAGGGATTAGGGGTTGAGGGTTGAGGGATTAGGGTTTAAGGGTTGAGGGTTAAGGGATTAAGAGGGTATAGGGGTTGAGAGTTGAGGGTTTAAGGGTTGAGGGTTGAGGGTTGAGGGATTAAGAGGGTATATGGTTGAGGGTTGAGGGTTGAGGGTTGAGGGATTAAGAGGGTATAGGGGTTGAGGGATTAGGGTTTAAGGGTTGAGGGTTGAGGGTTGAGGGATTAAGAAGGTATAGTGGTTGAGGGATTACAGTTTAAGGGTTGAGGGTTGAAGGTTCAAGGATTAAGAGGGTATAGGGGTTGAGGGATCAGGGTTTAAGGGTTGAGGGTTCAAGGAGTAAGAGGGTATAGGGGTTGAGGGATTAGGGTTTAAGGGTTGAGGGTTGAGGGTTGATGGATTATGAGGGTTTAGGGGTTGAGGGATTAGGGTTTAAGGGTTGAGGATTGAGGGTTGAAGGATTAAGAGGGTATAGGGGATTAGGGTTTAAGGGTTGAGGGTTGATGGATTAAGAGGGTTTAGGGGTTGAGGGATTATTGTTTAAGGGTTGAGGGTTGATGGATTAAAATTTATATAGGGGTTGAGGATTAAGAGTTTGGGGTTGAGGGGCTGAAGGATTAGAGGGTATATGGTTGAGAGTTAGGGTTTAAGGGTTGAAGTTAAGAGGTATAGAAGTAGAAATTTATAGAAATTTTGAAGTTAGGGTTTTAGGGTTTAGGGTTGATGGTGTGAGAAATTTATGGGGTTGAAGTTAGGGTTTAAGGTTGAGATTGAGGGTTGATGGATTAAGAGAGGTATAGAAGTTAGGGTTTATGAGGGTTGAGGGATTAGGGTTTAAGAGGTTGAGGTTGAGAGTTTGATGGATTAGAGGGTTTAGGGATTTGAGGATTATGGTTTTAGGGTTGAGGTTGAGGAGTTGAAAGTTATAAAGTATAGGGAGTTGAGGATTAGGGTTTTAAGGTTGAGGTTGTGAATTAAGAGGGTATATGGGGTTACTGAGAGGATTAGGGTTTAAGGGTTTAGGGTTGAGGTTGAGGGATTAAGAAGGTATAAGTTTGAGGATTACAATTTAAGGGTTAAGGGTTGAGGGTTCAAGGATTAAGAGAGGGTACTGGGGTTGAGGATCCCGAGGAGTTTAAGGTTGAGGTTGAGGAGTTCAAAGAGGTAAGAGGTATAGAGTTTGAGGATTAGGAGTTTAGGGTTGAGGTTGAGGTTGAGGTTGATTATAGAGGGTTTAGGGGTTGAGGATTAGGGTTTAAGGCTTGAAGTTGAGGGTTGAGAGATTAGAGGTATAGGGTTGAGGTTTGAGGTTAGAGGATTAAGAGGTTTAGGGGTTGTGAGGATGTGGACACTAGGGTTGAGGTTGAAGTTTGAGGTTGTGATTATGAGGGTATAGGGGTTGAGGGTTGAGGGATTAAGAGGGTATAGGGGTTGAGGGATTAGGGTTTAAGGGTTTAGGGTTGAGGGTTGAGGGATTAAGAAGGTAAAGGGGTTGAGGGTTCAATAAGAGGATATAGGGGTTGAGGGATTAGGGTTTAAGGGTTGAGGGTTGAGGGTGCAAGGATTAAGAGGGTATAGGGGTTGAGGGATTAGGTTTGATGGAATTTTCACTAAATTGGCAAGCTAGTGGGCCCACTAGCTTTCCAATTTGGTGAAATTGGCAACCTAACTTGTCCTATTTTTCAATTACATCACTGAGAGACCCCATTTCTTGGACCCATTTTTTCAAATAGAACAAGTTAGGTTGCCAATTTCACCAAATTGGAAAGCTAGTGGGCCCACTAGCTTGCCAATTCAGTGAAATTGGCAATGTAGTGGCCTGTTTGAAAAAAAATGGGTCCAAGAAATGGGGTCTCTAGGTGTTTTACATCATCGGGGGACCCCATTTCTTGGACCCATTTTTTCAAACAGGACAAGTTAGGTTGCCAATTATAACATATTGGCAAGCTAGTGGGCCCACTAGCTTGCCAATTTAGTGAAATTAGAAATGTAGTGGCCTGTTTGAAAAAATGGGTCCAAGATCATCGAGAGACCCCATTTCTTGGACCCATTTTTTCAAACAGGGCAAGTTATGTTGCTAATTTCACCGAATTAACAAGCTAGTGGGCCCACTAGCTTGCTAATTTGGTGAAATTGGCAATATAGTTGCCTATTTCACCCTCTCTTAGGTCTCTCCCTCTCTCCCCTAAACCCTAATCCCTATACCCTATAAACTTAACCTTATACCTCTCTCTCTCTCTCTCACTAGATGTCTCCCTCCCTACCTTTTCCCCTATCTACTCTCTATATCTCCTCTCCCTCCCTCTACCTCTCTCTCTCACTCTCTCTCACTCCTCCCTTACCTTCTTTCTCTCTCACACTCTCCTCTTTATCTTACCATTCTCTCTTTCACTCTTTGTAACTCTCCACTTCTCTATATGTCACCATTCTCTCTCTACATATCTTTATCTCACCTGTCCCTCTTTACCTCTCCCTTCCTCCCCTCTCTCCTTCCCTCTATCTCTATCTTTCTCTACTTCTCTCCATCTCACCTATCCCTCTCTAGCTGCATATCCCTCCATCACTCTCTAACACACTCTCTCTATTGCTCTCTATCTCACCTCCCTCTCACCTCCCTCTCCCCCCCTCCATACCTCTCCCTCTACTTCCCTCTCTACTCTCTATCTCCCTAATACCTCTCTACCTAACTCTCCATCCATCACTCCCCACCACTCTCTCTATACCTCTATATATCGATTCTCTCCCTCCCTTATTCTCTCTCTACTTCTCTCTCCCTCCATACTTCTCTCTCCCTCTCTCTACCTACCTCTACTTCAAACACTCTTTATTTCTCTCTATTTCACCTCTCTCTCCCTCACTACATCTCTCTCCCTCTCTCCCTCCATCTCTACATATATATATCCCCTCTCCCTCTCTACCTATCTCTCCATCCATCACAACCTACCACTCTCTCTCCATTACTCTCTATCTAACCTCCCACTCTCTCCATCCATACCTCTCCCTCTCCTTCCCTCTCTACTCTCTACCTCCCTAATCCTTCTCTACCTACTTCTCCATCCATCACTCCCTAACATTCTCTCTACACCTCTCTATATTGCTTCTCTCCCTCCCTCCCTCATTCCCTCTCTACTCTCTCTCTACCTCTCCTTCCCTCTCTAATTATTTTTATCTCCCCTATCCCTCTCTCTCTCACTAGATGTCTCCCTCCCTACCTTTTCCCCTATCTACTCTCTATCTCTCCTCTCCCTCCCTCTACCTCTCTCTCTCACTCTCTCTCACTTCTCCCTTACCCTCTTTTTCTCACTCTCCCCTATTTATCTCACCATTCTCTCTTTCCCTCTTTGTAACTCTCCACTTCTCTATATGTCACCATTCTCTCTCTACATATCTTTATCTCACCTATCCCTCTCTACCTCTCCTTCCCTCACTACTTATCTTTATCTCCTCTTTCCCTCCCATCCTCTCTCTCTCTCTCCCTAATCCCTCCCTCCTCCTATTTCTCTCTCCCCCTATGAGGGTTTAGAGTGTAAGGTTTAGTGTTTAAGGTATAGGGTTGAGTTTATAGGGTTAATTGTATAGGGAATAAGGTTTAGGGTTTAGGATATTAGGTATAAAGTTGAGGGTATATCGTATAGGGATGATGGATGAGGGTTTAGGGTTTAAGGTATAGGGTTGAGGGTTGAGGGATAGTGTTTAGGGTTGAGGGTATAAGGTTAAGTGTATAGGGTATATCGATTATGGTTTAGGATATTGGGTATATAGTTGAGGGTATTGGGTTGAGGATATTAGGTTTAGGGTTGATGGTTTAGGCTTTAGGATTTATGTACAAGTTTAAGGGTTGAGGGTTGAGGTATAATGTTCAGGGTTAAGGGTATGAGGTTAAGTGTATAGGGTATAGGGATTAGGGTTTAGGTTGTAGGGTTAAGGGTATAAGGTATAAGGTTAAGACTTGAGATTGCAGGGTTTTCTGTTTAACATTATTCCTGAACCCTAAACCCTAAAAATTATCCTTGAACCCTTAACCCTATAATTAAACACTAAATCCTACATTAAACCTTGTACCCTAAACCCTCAACCCTAAACCCAATATTCTAAACCCTAATCCCTATACTCTATACAGTTAACCCTACACCCCCAACCTTGAACACTATACCTCAACCCTACACCTTCAACCCTCATCCTTATACGCTATACCCTCAACCTTATAACCCAAGCCCTGAAAATCAACCCCCAACCCTATACTTAAACCCTAAACCCTAAACCTCAATCTGAAACCCAATACCCTCAACCCTATACCCATTATTCTAAACCCTAATCCATATACCCTATACCCTCAACCCTATACCCATTATTCTAAACCCTAATCCTTATACCCTATACAATTAGCCCTATACCCTTAACCTTGAACACTATCCCTCAACCCTCAACCCTCATCTCTTTACCCTACATCCTCAACCTTATACCCTAAACCATAAACATTATCCCTCAACCCTATACTTAAACAGAAAACCCTACAATCTCAAGTATTAACCCTATACCTTATAACCTTAACCCTACAACCTAAACCATAATCCATATACCCTATACACTTAACCTCATACCCTTAACCCTGAACATTATACCTCAACCCTCAACCATTAAACTTGTACATAAATCCTAAAACCTAAACCTAATATCCTCAACCCAATACCCTCAACTATATACCCAATATCCTAAACCATAATCCATATACCCTATACACTTAACCTTATACCCTCAACCCTAAACACTATCCCTCAACCCTCAACCCTCAACCCTATACCTTAAACCCTAAACCCTCATCCATCATCCCTATACCATATACCCTCAACTTTATACCTAATATCCTAAACCCTAAACCTTATTCCCTATACAATTAACCCTATAACCTCAACCCTATACCTTAAACACTAAACCTTGACACTCTCAACCCTCATAGGGGGAGAGAGAAATAGGGGGAGGGAGGGATTGGGGGGAGAGAGAGAGAGGTTGGGAGGGAAAGAGGAGAAAAAGATAAGTAGAGAGGGAAGGAGAGGTAGAGATACATGAGAGATAAAGAGTAGATAAGGAAGTATAGATGGAGGGAGAGGTATGGAGGGAGAGAGAGGGAGGTGAAAGAGACGTGAGATAGAGAGAAATAAAGAGAGTTTGGTAGGGAGTGATAGAGGGATATGCAGGTAGAGAGGGATAGGTGAGATAGAGAGAAGTAGAGAGAGATAGAGATAGAGGGAAGGAGGGAGGGTGGGCAAGAGAGGGGAGGAAGGGAGAGGTAAAGAGGGAAATGTGAGATAAATATAAGTAGAGAGAGAATGGTGACATATAGAGAAGGAGAGAGTTATAGAGAGGGAAAGAGAGAATGGTGAGATAGAGAGGAGAGAGTGAGAGAGAAAGAGGGTGAGGGAGGAGTGAGAGATAGTGAGAGAGAGAGAGGTAGAGGGAGGGAGAGGAGAGATAGAGAGTAGATAGGGGAAAAGGTAGGGAGAGAGATATCTAGTGAGAGAGAGAGAGGGCTAGGGGAGATAAAGATAATTAGAGAAAGACATAGAGGTAGAGAGAAGTAGAGAGAGAATAAGGGAGGGCTATAATCAATATAGAGAGGTATAGAGAGAGTGGTGGGGAGTGATGGATGGAGAGGTAGGTAGAGAAGTATTAGGGAGATAGAGAATAGAGAGGGAAGTAGAGGGAGAGGTATGGAGGGGGAGAGAGGGAGGTGAGAGAGGTGAAATAGAGAGAAATAGAGAGAGTGTGGTAGGGAGTGATGGAGGGATATGCAGCTAGAGAGGGATAGGTGAGATAGAGAGAATTAGAGATAGATAGAGATAGATAGAGATAGAGGGAAGGAGGGAGGGTGGGTGAGAGAGGGGAGGAAGGGAGAGGTAAAGAGGGATAGGTGAGATAAATATATGTAGAGAGAGAATGGTGACATATAGAGAAGTGGAGAGTTAAAAAGAGGGAAAGAGAGAATGGTGAGATAAAAAGGAGAGTGGGAGAGAGAAAGAAGGTAAGGAAGGAGTGAGAGAGAGTGAGAGAGAGAGGTAGAGGGAGGGAGAGGAGATATAGAGAGTAGATAGGGGAAAAGGTAGGGAGGGAGACATCTAGTGAGAGAGAGAGAAGTATCAGGGAGATAAAGATAATTAGAGAGGGAAGGAGAGGTAGAGAGAGAGTAGAGAGGGAATGAGGGAGGGAGGGAGAGAAGCAATATAGAGAGGTGTAGAGAGAATGTTAGGGAGTGATGGATGGAGAAGTAGGTAAAGAAGGATTAGGGAGGTAGAGAGTAGAGAGGGAAGGAGAGGGAGAGGTATGGATGGAGAGAGTGGGAGGTTAGATAGAGAGTAATGGAGAGAGAGTGGTAGGTTGTGATGGATGGAGAGCTAGGTAGAGAGGGAGAGGGGATATATATGTAGAGAGGGAGGGAGAGAGGGAGAGAGATGTAGTGAGGGAGAGAGAGGTGAGATAGAGAGAAATAAAGAGTGTTTGAAGGAGAGGTAGGTAGAGAGAGGGAGAGAGGAGATAAAGATAAGTAGAGATGAAAGGAGAGGTAGAGAGAGAGGTGAGATAGAGAGAAGTAGAGAGGGAATGAGGGAGAGAGGGAGAGAGGTGTAGAGAGAGTGGTAAGGTTTGATGGATGTAGAGGTAGGTAAAGAGAGATGGGAGATAAAGAGTAGATAGGGAAGAAGAGAGGGAGAGAGAAGTATGGAGGGAGAGAGAGGGAGGTGAGAGAGAGGTTAGCTAGAGAGAAATAGAGAGAGTGGTAGGGCATGATGGAGGGAGAGGTAGGTAGGTAGAGAGAGAGAGGGGGGAGGGAGATAGAGACAAGTAGAGAGGGAAGGTGGGAGAGAGGGAGAGATAAGTGAGGTAGAGAGAATTAGAGGGAAAAGGAGAGAGAGATAGAGAGATTTCTTGAGATCAAGGGAGAGAGAGAGTCAGAAAAAGGGATAGAGATAGTGAGAGAGAGGTCTAGAGTGTAAGGGATAAAAATGAGTGAGATAAAGAGGGAAATAATATAATTTTTTGATTACTAAAATTTGACCTTCTGATTATTGAAATTTGACTAAGTTTGAAATTTGTGAGATCTTCCAAAAACTAGAAGAGAGAGAGGGGAGAGAGGAAGGAAGGGAGAGAGAGAGGGAGTGGAGAGATAAAGAGTAGAGAGAAGGAGAGAGTGAGAGAGAAAGATGATAGAACTTGTTGACTACTAAAATCTGACCTCCTGATTACTGAAATTTGACATGCTGATTACTAAAATTTGACTAAGTCTAAAATTTTAAAGATCTTCCAAAAACTAGAATTTGCATTATAACTCTTAGAGATCTAAAACCACTCTCAAACATCTTGGAAGTATATACATGAAATATAACTTAAAGTATAAGAAAGTAAATTTCCATATATAAATGTCAACTTATACTTAAATGTTTATTTCATGTATATAGTTTCCCTGAAAGATAACAAGAGGAAAGAGATAAGAAAAAGAGAAAAAAGAAAATTCAATGTAGACCAAAATGCGAGCGTGTTATAATGCGCTCGCATTTTGTCAATGCATTTACAAAATGCAAAAACTGCATTCACAA
This sequence comes from Sequoiadendron giganteum, assembly GCA_007115665.2. Taxonomy (NCBI): domain Eukaryota; kingdom Viridiplantae; phylum Streptophyta; class Pinopsida; order Cupressales; family Cupressaceae; genus Sequoiadendron; species Sequoiadendron giganteum. The sequence continues at coordinate 40,515,684 of CM021105.1, forward strand.
AACACGTGAAAACTAAGATATAACGCGAGTGCGTTATAACATGAGCGCATTATAATGCGAGTGTGTTATAACGTGAGCGCGTTATAATGCGAGCGTGTTATAATGCGAGCGCGTTATATCTTGCTTTGGGAATTCCCAAGCCTTAGGCTTGGTATTTGCCTTGGAATACCAACCCAAAGGCTTGGAGGGCATTCCTAATGACCAGAGATGTGTTTATAAAAAATCTTCCATATTTCACATAATCGAGTTCGTGCTCACCATTAGGATTGCACGTGGTTCAATATCAAAAAAATCAAGCACATTGGTAATGTTGGGTTCTCTCTTAGCTATCCAACAATGTAATTTTTTTCACTTTCTGAAAATATTAAGCCTTTCATCCGTAATTTATTTTATTTGTATGTTTTTTTTTTGCCAAAAAGCAGTGTTTGGTAGTTTTTTCATTATAAATTAACCGTTAACCAATTTTTCAAATAAATTATATTTTTAGAAACTAGACTCCATTCTACAAATTTAAAAAAATAAATAAAAATAAATTCAATTAGTTTCCAAAATTTGTAGGGGTAGCACGGCCAAAATTCTATTTTTCAGGAAATGTCCACTTCGAAAATTAGTAAAAAATTAAATATTCATTAAAAAATTATCAAAACAATCGTGCATCAACTACATACTATTAGCTAACTTCTAACATTGTTATTTTAAAAATACTAAAAAAAAGTTCACCGTATGAGGGTCGTACAAGAGTTGCTATACTATGTTTTTCTGACAAAAACAACACCAATTTGTGTACGTCCCTCATTTGAACCCCTTAATCTCAACCATTTTCAAAATAAATTAGTAGCTTAGAAAGTAGACTCAGAGAACTTGAATCCTTCTTTATGTTCCATCTCAAAATTTTGAGTGTAAGTATCCTCAATTTCACATCCAAGGTTAGTATTTCCTGATTTCAGAAAAAAGTTGTCCACTTAAGTCCCCTCTTTGGGAACCATCTTGTTGCACTTACCCTTGCTTGACATTGTTGTCGAAGTTGTCTAGGAGAGATAGAGGTAGAACGTACTGCAACAATTATAAAATGATCTTTTCATTAATATTTTTCCAAAAGTAGTAAACATAATACACTGAAAAGTACATGCAGTATACAAATATATATATAATATACCAGAATAATTAACTAAATGAAGGTATTCCAATCATGCATTTTCATCCCTGATCCAAATTCACCTTTCGTTGTTATGATATTGTTTATGTTCATAGCAAATCCTATGGGAAATCGAATTTTTCATATGACTTGTTTTATAGCATTGCTTTGTTGCTCCGTTAATAACCAAGGAAGGGCACTTATATTAATTTGGTCTCCATCACTATTTAATTGAATGACATTTTTCATTGCATGACTGGCTTCCTGAATGTCACTATAAATTTTGACAATTTTTTCTTTGTCATGCCTTCCATCCAGTATTTTCCATAACATTTTTGTCATATTCTTTCCGATATGCATTGTATCAAACAAACGCATAATTTGTGGCTACTCATAGTAGGGTAACCTACTAAATTGTCTAGGATAACTTTTCAGTCCCTGTGGAAGCCGACCATTAATGCCTTGACGACCTTTATGAAGCATATAAGTTAAAAAAGTTAACAACGACAATCATTGTCAATTACAGCATGAGTAAACACAACACAATATAAAAATATAAATTCAAAACATATCATAAATGATAGATAAATAATTTGATCCGATGTATAACCTTGACGATTAATTCTATTATATTCCAACTTCCATAGGCGAGATGTCATTCTTCATAGTTTTGATGTAGTCTCTTCTTTCCCATTGAAAATATGTTTTTCAGTAATTCGATACTTATGATTTTTGTGGAGGAAGTGCCTATACTCATCAAACACCTACTTTCCTAAACTTGTTGAACGATGAGATGTCATCTTTGGACCACAAATTGGACATGCAAATTTTCCCTTTGTTTGAAGATCTACAAATCATATATAATTGGATTAAATATGTCAATTTTTATAATTATATATAATGAATAGATAATTTTAAAAACATGCATGATATCTACTTCATAAAATTAAATATCGTTAAAGTCATGCAGTTGAATATTATAACATACCAGAAAAATGTGTTAGCCCTGGGGCATCATGAATTGTCCATACAAGCATTGCATGGAATTGAAATCGTCTTTGTCCTATTGGTCTAAATACGTCATACATAGTGATGCCATTCCATAACTTTAGTAACTCATCGATAAGAGGCTTAATATATACATTCATATCTTTAACTTGGTACTTACCTAGTTGAATGAACATAAACATTACATAATTATTATAACCATTTTACTGCAATATATATAAATTCATGTATATGACTATTAAATGAAAAAACATATAAGTCATTATGCAACAAATAAGACAAATGAGATGCTACTACGTTAAAGAAAATTGATGTAAACAAATGCCTGGAACAATCATTGCCAACATTATGTGCTCCCTCTTTATTGACATCCATGGAGGAATGTTATTGTTGATAACAAAAACAGGCCACACCAAGTAAATAGATCTCAACTCTCCAAATGGATTGACACTGTCCGCTGCCAATGAAAGTCTGAGATTACGAGGTTCTTCTTTAAAGTGTGGCCATTTTTCCTCCATGTCCCTAAATGTAGAACCATCCATAAGCATTCGAAGAATCTCATCTCCACTTCTATTACGTGCATGGTAATCCATAAATTGCGCTAAGCTTTCGCACCTAAATAATTGTTGCATACATGGAATAATGGGAATATAACGAAGAACCTTGTGAGGTACCTTTTTTTTTATTTGATCTATTCGATATCTACTAATATGAAATTCCGGGCATTCTGTTGCAAATTCATGTTGTTTACGATATATAATATGATCATTGGGACATGCATCTATTGCTTGATACTCCATTCCAATATCTTTCATAATGCTAGATAAATCTCGCTATGAGTGAGGTAAAATATTTGATGGTGGTAACAAAAATTCACCAATCAATCTACAACAAAAAATAATTTCTTAATATAAATAATATTAAAGGTACATACTTCATCCTTTATTTACTAGCGATGAACTAACAACAATTAAAATAGATGAAAAAACATGACATATATGGCATACCTTAACATCCGTGAGATTTCTATGTTGGATAATCCATTCATAACCTTCAACTTCACCAGCAACAATACAACAAAGAGAAGAGTTGTTTGGGAGCCATCATAAAGGGGCTTGTATGCCTTCTCAAGTACAGGTAAATCATGAACATCATCAAATTCATCTCAATCAACATGATCAAATATGCCACTACATGTGTAATGGATCAATGTATTTGTACCATCATCTTCAATTGTGTTTTCTGGTGCATGATCATCTTCTTCCATAGGATCATTAACTTCATCTTCGATATTCACAGCTCCATGTTCCTCTACTTGCAAAACCACATTCTCTGGGCTGTGATAATTCATATTGTGTTCCCTAGGGTGCCCCACCTTTATAATAATGACAGACACAAATAAACCATGATCATGATCAAGTGATTCTATATATATATATCAAATGTTAAAACAATATAAACATTTAAAAATTCAATCAATATAAACACATATAATGAACAACTTACCAATGGACGATAAGCATGCCCCCCTTCAACGTGACCATGCTGCCTACAATGTTTCTCAACTATTGTGATTAAAATTCTTCTCGCCTTTAAGCCCTTGCAATTATTGCAAGGACAATAAAATTTTCCATCACCCTTTCTTTTCAATATAGCCCACAATCTAGTAACTGTCTCTTCATTTTGTTCTGGACTAATATTATCTGACATGATTTTTCTTTACCAAGCTTAAATATTTAGATCTTCAAAAAATATCAAACTCACACATACTCCAATAATTTTTAATCATACACAGGTAACAAAATATAATAATTATGATATTTTACACCAAAAAAATTCGGCATGCAACCACCTCTGCAAAAGAGAAGATAGTCTGAAGTTAATGACCCCAAAAAACACTTTCAAATGCTAATTCTAGAAATTATTAAATTCTGATTTTACAATGATTTCCAACTGTTATACTCCTAAAATCAGAATATTGAACTTGCACAACAAAATCTGGAAATGAAATTCTCAAAATGCAACTAATAGGCCTCAACAATTAAGGCCTACTCAAGACTTTGTGAAGTCAAGTTGCAAGGTTTCCAGGCCTTACCTGATGATTTCAGTAGGAGGATTAAAGAGTTGGTAAAGAGTTTTGATGAATGGAGTGACACATCTTTACCAGATATTGTAGATGCCCAAGGAAATGTTAGATCACTGCAGCAATGGCATGACAGGGTAGATGAAATCATCAATGCACAAATCAAATTGATTTGTGATGACTCAGATTATGACATGATGATGAGTAGTATGGATAAAATCATTAAGACTAGCACATTTTTGGAATCTTTTGAAAGGGAGGCAAATCAAGTAGCAGTAAAGTATACACCTTATAGTGCCAAGGTAAATTAGGTGGTAAATTTTAATTGGCCAACGGATGATGAATATCAAGGATGGGTAGAAAAGTACTTAACTGAACAAGAATAGGACAGAGTCTACAACCGGTAGTTAACAACTTAGAGGTTATGGTTATAACAAACTTTGGCTATGTCTTGGTGGTAATTTTGGTGCAAGTTTTCAAAGTTTGGCAAATGCAACAGTTATTCTCCAGCAGACGGGATGAACAAGAAGATTCTCCAGAGACTCAGTTGTTGTAACCAATTTTTGAAATGTTATAAGGCGGTCCAAGTGACCAGTGACAGGTGTATTTCTAGTCCAATGCTTTTTGCTCCTTCATTTTCCCTATAAGAAGGATTTTAGGACCAGAAATATGGGTTAACAAGTTAGATATCTTTAGGTCAAGTCTAACTGAAGTTGTAGAGTGAATTTGTAAAGAGCTTGATATTATAGTGAAGATATTATTCTCAGGTTTGGTGTCATTCTGTTGTAGGTTTTAGTTTCATGGGTACTTAATTTTCAAGACAGTACTAGCATCTGAATGAAAATACTCATTTCAAGGTCATGTATCTCCATTGTATGAATATATTATTATCTTGAATAAAATGATCAAGGGTTATTCTATTCATCTCACTGTTATGGTGTGTGTAATTCTCATTTTGGCTTTAATTCAAGGAATTAATTAAAATTCTTGAGTGAGGTTATAGGTGACTATGTTCATATAAGGATTTGATAAGTAGTATTGGGTTAGAATATAGATTGATGGTATTGTAAGGCAGTATTATCTAAGATTTTATATGCTATGTCTAGAAGATAAACTTGGTTACAGTAAAAAAACAACCAACACCTTTGATATTATCTAGCTATGGCTCCCAAATCTATTGCAAATTGATCATTAGGGTTAAAATTGAAACCTTGCAAATATAATCTTTGTCCAAATCCATCAAGAATTTTCCATTAGTTATAAACAATTCCCTTATAAAGAATTTGTGAAGCCAGGTCTAAAATCTGGAAATGAAATTCTAAAAATGCACAAGACTAAAAATGAAATTTGATGAGATGTTGCTTTAAAATATTATTTTCAAACCTGGAAGTACAAATCTGACTTCACAAATGAATTCTGGAAAAAGATAATGACTACCTTCAACTTGGCGATATCTTCTTGAGTTTCTTCTGATTTTCCCCAAGAAAATCGTCGAGCAAAACATTGTCGCAGTAAATAGTCGAGCTCATTTCAATTTATGCCCGCCACAATTTAACTTTGCAGGTTCGTTGCAATTTCGACGAAAGATCTTCGTCGAAACATAGACAAAACAATGGTTTGTCAAAATTTCGACGAATGTCGGGGTAAAATTTTTTTAAAAATGAAAATTCGCACAAGTGGCTGACGATACATCTGATTATATAGCTTTCATTGGAAGGTTTCGTTGGAAATTGGGGTCAAATGAGTTAGTGCATGTAGGTGCCAAAACATCCAAGTAATTGAGCAAAGTGTAAAAACACATGAAGATGAATAAAGTTTACCTGGTAAATTTTTGGTTGAAACAAACTATATATATGGAAAGATCACTACAACACCTTTCTAATGCCTATTTTTTTATGCAAAATGAAGTTTGGACGCAAAAGATATGCCTCACAGAGTGAAAAACACAAGTTCTGACTTTGACTAGCAAAAAAGACTACAAAATGAAAAAATAAAAAAAAATGACCAACACCACTAGAACAGCGCTAGAACCAGCTTTCTGTCGATATCTCATTTTCACAAAATGAAGATCGTATGCAAAAAATATGCCTGATTCCATGAAAACAAATCCAAATTGTCCAATAGATCCTCCAGAGCCCTCAGGGGCGAAAAAAAAAGGCCCCTGGTCGCTTGGGCGGACCAAGGGGTTGGGGCTTTCGGCAGAGCCCTTAGTCACCCATGTGACCAAGGCTTAGCGGGTAGAGGACTGGGGGTCGGTGCTTAGGGCTCGGTTCTTCATAGAACCAAGGGCGGTTCAGAGGGAGCCTGGAGGGCTTAAAACGATGGCGGCATGATGATTTCCGCCAACGGCGATGGTGGTGGAGGGGAGGCCGCTTGGTGGCAGATGGGTAGCCATTGGGCAGTGGGCCCCTAATATACGGTGAGCACCAAAAATAAATTTATTTTATTTTTTATTTTTAAAATTTTCTCTCCTCGTGAAGCGTGTTGGGGAGGCCTTACAACCTCCCTGGCAAACATTTTTTGCTTCAAAAATCAATTGTTCCAAAATAAAAAATTTGACAAGCATTCCTAAGGTTTTGGGTCATTGGGAACACGATGGTGACCTCCATTTGAGCCCACAGTGTCTCGAAAAATTAGCTACCCCCAGATCTTGCAAAAAAGATGCCTATGGAAACCCTTGCACTTGAAACTTATTGAAAGGCCATAACTTCAGAAGATGAATAGGAAGTTACAGATCTAGAGCTCTGATACCATGTAGAATTTGTGAAATCCAACTTCATAGACCCTGAAGATCACTTGCATGCAAATAACCTGGCATAGAAAGAAGAGATGGAGACAAAAAAGTAAGGGTGCTCTGAAAGCTGAAAAATGTATTAATCAGAGAGTGAAAATAAAATACCATGATCAATCCTTATAAAAGGAGATCATGCAAACCTAAAATTAACCCTAATAGGTAGACATTTAATAATTAATATAATTATTAAATGTCACAATATGCAAACTAAAGTGAAATCTTAAGAGAGGAATAAAGGTAACTTAATTAACATAATTAAGTTAAAACCTTTCTTCTAAGAAGAACTGTTGAAATTGAAGTAAAACAACATAAATACTACAATTAACCACTTGGAAAATAAATTAAAACATTCAATGAAAATTTTATCATCAAAATAAAAGGACTTTAATTACTGGTGTTGACACACAAGTGTAATATAAAAGACAGGAAGTTGAAAAAATAAACACAACAATGAAATGTGTGATTTTGAAGACATTCTTATTGTTTTGTAACATTCCATGTTTCAACACCGTAGGTGCTAAGAAGCAAGAAACCCACCACAAGACAACCCTTTACATTTAAACAAGGACATTCAAATAACTGAAACACAACATTGTGTTTTTCGAATTACAACTATTTTGTGCACTTTATTTTTTCAATCATGTGAAAATTAAACACAACAATGGAATGTGTGGATTTGAAGACATTCATATTGTTTTGTAACATTCCACGTTTCAAAACCATAGGTGTCAAGAAGCAAGCAACCCATCATGAGACAACCCTTTACATTTAAACAAAGAAATTCAAATAATAGAAACCCAACACTAAGTTTTCCAAATTACAGTTATTCTGTGTACTTTTTTTTCAATCATGCAAAATTTAAAATCAACAATGGAATGTGTGATTTTGAAGACATTCTTACTATTTTGTAACATTCCATGTTGTAATTCCCTACGTGTTAAGAAGCAAGCAACTCACCATGAGACAACCCTTCACATTTAAACAAGGAGATTCAAATAATTGAAATCCAACACTGTGTTTTCCCAATTACAATTATTTTGTGCACTATATTTTTTCAATCATGCAAAAGTTAAACACAACAATGAAATGTGTTATTTTGAAGACATGCGTACTGTTTTATAACATTCTATGTTGCAAAACCATAGGTGTTAAGAAGCAAGCAACCCACCATGAGACAACCCTTTACATTTAAACAAGGACATTAGAATAACTAAAAGCCAACACTGTGTTTACCCAATTACAATTATTTTGTGTACTTTATTTTTTCAATCACACGAAACTTAAACACAACAATGAAATGTTTTATTTTGAAAGAATGCATACTATTTTATAACATTTCATGTTGCAAAATCGTAAGTATTAAAAAGCAAGCAACCCATCATGAGACAACCCTTCATGTTTAAACAAGGAGATTCAAATAACTAAAACCCAACACTGTGTTTTCTCAATTACAATTATTTTGTGCACTATATTTTTTAAATCATGCAAAAGTTAAACACAACAATGAAATGAGCTATTTTGAAGATATGCATACTATTTTGTAACATTCCATGTTGCAAAATCGTAGGTGTTAAGAAGAAACAAACCCACCATGAAACAACCCTTCACATTTAAACAAGGAGATTCAAATAACTGAAACCCAACACTGTGTTAAATTCCAATTATAATTATTTCTTGCACTTTATATTTTCAATCATGCGAAAGTTAAACACAATAATCAAATGTGTTATTTTGAAGACTTGCATACTATTTTGTAACATTCCATGTAAAACCGTAGGTATTAAGAAATAAGCAACCCACCATGACACAACCCTTTACATTTAAACATAGAGATTCAAATAACTGAAACCCGACATTGTGTTTTTCAAATTACAATTATTTTGTGCACTTTTTTTTTCAATCATACAAAAGCTAAACACAATAATGGAATGTGTGATTTTGAAGACATGCATACTGTTTTGTAATATTCTATGTTGCAAAACCATGGGTGTTAAGAAGCAAGCAACCCACCATGAGACAACCCTTCATGTTTAAACAAGGAGATTCAAATAACTGAAATCCAACACCGTGTTTTCTAAATTATAGTTATTTTGTGCACTTTTGTTTCAATCATGCGGAATTTAAACACAACAATGGAATGTGTGATTTTGAAGACATTTAAAAATGTTTTGTAACATTCCATATTGCAAAACCGTAGGTGTTAAGAAGAAAGCATCCCACCATGAGACAACCCTTTACATTTAAACAAGGAGATTCAAATAACTAAAACCCAACACTCTGTTTACCCAATTACAATTATTTTGTGCAATTTATTTTTTCAATCATGCAAAAGTTAAACACAACAATGGAATGTGTGATTTTGAAGACATTCATACCATTTTGTAACATTCCATGTTGCAAAACCAGAGGTGTTAAGAAGCAAGCAACCCACCATGAGACAACCATTCACATTGAAACCAGGAGATTCAAATAACTGAAACCTAACATTGTGTTTTCTCAGTTACAATTATTTCTTGCACTTTATTTTTTCAATCATGTGAAAGTTAAATACAACAATGAAATGTGTGATTTTGAAGACATCCATACTATTTTGTAACATTCCATGTTGCAACATTGTAGGTGTTAAGAAGCAAGCAACCCACCATGAGACAACCCTTTACATTTGAACAAGGAGATTAAATAATTGAAACCTGACATTGTGTTTTCCAAAATACACTTATTTTATTCACTTTTTTTTTCAATCATGCAAAAGTTAAACACAACAATGAAATGTGTTATTTTGAAGTCATGCATATTGTTTTGTAACATTTCATGTGGAAAAACCATATGTGCTAAGAAGAAAGTGGGGATACAACCCTTTACATTTAAACAAGGAGATTCAAACAAATAAAACCCAACACTGTGTTTTCCAATTACAATTATTTTGTGCACTTTTTTTTCAATCATGCAAAATTTAAACGCAACAATGGAATATGTGATTTTGAAGACATTCATACTTTTTTGTAACATTCCCTGTTGCAAAACCGTGGGTGTTAAAAAACAAGCAACCCACCATGAGACAACCCTTTACATTTAAACAAGGAGATTCAAATAATTGAAACCCAACACTGTGTTTTCCCAATTAAAATTATTTTGTGCACTTTATTTTTTCAATCATGCGAAAGCTAAACACAATAATGAAATGTGTTCTTTTGAAGATATGCATACTGTTTTGTAACATTCCATGTTGCAAAACCATAGGTGTTAAGAAGAAAGCAACCCACCATGAGACAACCCTTCACATTTGAACAAGGGTGATCCCACAATACCGGTTTACAATTTTTGGGCAAACTGGACACCAAACTATTTTTTTTAAATAAATCTTCACTTTCGGGCTCCTATAGCGGCTAAACCGTGAGGAATTTTAAGATGATGAAAACTAGTGATTTGTGACGTTTTGTCTATAGATTCTAAATGTTGTTTTTTCAGTTTTTTTGGAATCATTTTGCACTTATTTTTCCATCTTCTTCGAAAATTAGTTTAAAAAAAAAAAACTGCATTTTTAAGGAGTGATGCTCACCGTATACAACATAACTTTTTTTGTATGAAGGATAAATTCTATTTTTTCGAATTTAGATTTGTAACTATGATATCTAGGATTTTCATTTGGTTTTATAGTGTTTTATTGATTGTTTTTCCTTAATCAAGTTTCGAAATCAAACCAATTACAATTTAGACATAGGCAGACCGTATACAGCATAACTTTTTTTGTATGTATCAAAATTCAAATTTTTTTTAATGGATTAAGGACATCAATACCCAATCCAAACTTATTTTTAAAAATTTTATTTTCATAATCTACTATTTTTCCACATGTGCAGAACAGAGAGTTTGATTTTCGATGAAAAACCAATGTTTAATAAAACTAAAAAAATACAAACATAATAAAACCAAAATATATTAAAATTATATTCGTTGGATAGCTCGTTCCGAGGAATACCATATTCCAGTTGGGTTTGTGAAGTCTCCTCCATTTTCATCCTCAACCCGAGCTTCGAAGGGCAAAAATCTGGAGTCTTTTTGTGTTGAAGGGTGGGAAGGTGGGAAAAGGGGGCTTTGCTCAAACCCTGCTTTGCTTGAACTAGGGCTCGTTTGAACCAGGGTTCACTCGAACCCTGGTTCATTTGAACCTCCTTTATGGGTTCCCACATGCAAAGGGGTTCGCTCAAACCCTAGTTCAAGCGAACCCCTTTGGGATTCGTTCAAACCTTGAGTTCACTCGAACCCCCCAAAATAATTTTTTTTGTATGGGTGAGTTTTTTGGAATTTTTCCTTCCTCGCTCGAATTGTAAACCACTTTTGTGGGTTCACCCACAAGGAGAATCAAATAACTGAAACCCAACACTATGTTTTCTAGATTACAATTTTTTTCTGCTCTTTATTTTTTGAATCATGCGAAAGTTAAACACAACAATGAAATGTTTTATTTTGAAGATATGCATTATGTTTTGTAACATTTCATGTTGCAAAAAAATAGGTGTTAAGAAGCAAGAAACCCAACATGAGACAACCCTTCATATTTAAACAAGGAGATTCAAATAATTGAAACCCAACATTATGTTTTCTCAATTACAATTATTTTGTGCACTTTATTTTTTCAATCATGTGAAAGTTAAACACAACAATTAAATGTGTTATTTTGAAGACATGCATATTATTTTGTAACATTCCATGTTGCAAAAACATAGGTGTTAATAAAAAAGCAACCCACCATGAGACAACCCTTCATATTTAAACAAAGAGATTCAAATAATTTAAACCCACCACCGTGTTTTCCCAGTTACAATTTTTTCTTGCACTTTATTTTTTCAATCATGTGAAAGTTAAACACAACAATGAAATGTGTTATTTTGAAGACATGCATACTGTTTTGTAACATTTCATGTGGAAAAACCATATGTGCTAAGAAGCAAGTGGGGAGACAACCCTTTACATTTAAACAAGGAGATTCAAACAAATAAAACCCAACACTGTGTTTTTCCAATTACAATTATTTTGTGCACTTTTTTTTCAATCATGCAAAATTTAAACGCAACAATAGAATGTGTGATTTTGAAGACATTCATACTTTTCTGTAACATTCCTTGTTGCAAAACCATGGGTGTTAAAAAACAAGCAACCCACCATGAGACAACTCTTTACATTTAAACAAGGAGATTCAAATAATTGAAACCCAACACTATGTTTTCCCAATTAAAATTATTTTGTGCACTTTATTTTTTCAATCATGCAAAAGCTAAACACAATAATGAAATGTGTTATTTTGAAGATATGCATACTATTTTGTAACATTCCATGTTGTAAAACCATATGTGTTAAGAAGAAAGCAACCCACCATGAGACAACCCTTCACATTTAAGCAAGGAGATTGAAATAACTGAAATCCAACATCGTATTTTCCCAATTATAATTATTTTGTGCACTTTATTTTTCAATCATGCGAAAGTTAAACACAACAATGAAATGTGTTATTTTAAAGACATGCATACTATTTTGTAACATTCCATGTTGCAAAACCGTAGGTGTTAAGAAGCAAGAAACCCACCATGAGACAACCCTTCATATTTAACCAAGGAGATTCAAATAACTGAAACCCAACACTGTGTTTTCCCAATTGCAATTATTTTCTTGCACTTTATTTTTTCAATCATGTGAAAGTTAAACGTGACAATGAAATGTGGTATTTTGAAGACATGTATACAGTTTTGTAACATTCCATGTTGCAAAATCATAGGTGTTAAGAAGCAAGCAACCCACCATGACACAACCCTTTACATTTAAACAAGGAGATTCAAATAACTAAAACCCGACATTGTGTTTTCCAAATTACAATTATTCTGTGCACTTTTTTTTCAATCATGTGAAAGTTAAACACAACAATTGAATGTGTGATTTTGAAGACATGCATATTGTTTTGTAACATTCCATGTTGCAAAATTGTAGGTGTTAAGATGCAAGCAACCCAGCATGAGACAACCCTTCACATTTAAACAAGGAGACTCAAATAATTGAAACACAACACTATGTTTTCCCAATTACAATTAATTTTTGCACTTTATTTTTTCAATCATGTGAAATTAAACACAACAATGAAATGAGTGATTTTGAAGACATTCATATTATTTTGTAACATTCCATTTTGCAAAAGTGTGGGTGTTAAGAAGCAAACAATCCACCATGAGACAACTCTTTACATTTAAACAAGGAGATTGAAATAACTAAAATCCAACACTGTGTTTTCCCAATTACAATTATTTTGTGCACTTTATTTTTTCAATCATGTGAAAGTTAAACACAACAATGAAATGTGTTAATTTGAATATATGCATACTGTTTTGTATCATTCCATGTTGCAAAACCGTAGGTTTTAAGAAGCAAGCAACCCACCATGAGACAACCCTTCACATTTAAACAAGGAGATTCAAATAATTGAAACCCAACATTGTGTTTTCCCAATTACAATTATTTGTGCACTTTGTTTTTCAATCATGCAAAATTTAAACACAACAATGGAATATTTGATTTTGAAGACATTCATATTGTTTTGTAACATTCCATGTTGCAATGCCCTACGTGTTAAGAAGCAAGAAACCCATCATGAGACAACACTTCACATTTAAACGAAAGGATTTAAATAACTGAAACCCAACACTATGTTCTCCCAATTAAAATTATTTCTTGCACTTTATTTTTTCAATCATGCAAAATTTAAACAGAGCAATGGAATGTGTGATTTTGAAGACATTCATACTGTTTTGTAACACTCCATGTTGCGAAACCATAGGTGTTAAGAAGAAAGCAACCCACCATGAGACAACCATTTTCATTTAAACTTGAGGAGATTCAAATAACTGAAACCCAACATTGTGTTTTCCAAATTACAATTATTTTGTGCACTTTTTTTTTCAATCATGCAAAATTTAAACACAACAATGGAATGTGTGATTTTTAAGACATTCATACATTTAAACAAGGAGATTCAAATAACTGAAATCCCAAACATTGTGCTTCTCAAATTACAAATTACAAGGTGTTGTAAAACCCTCTGCAACTGAATTGGTTAGCACCCTCACCTCGATTTGGTCAATTTTCTCCTCCAACTCCTCCACGTGCACTCCAAACTTCAGCTTACAATGTGTAGACTACCAAATAGCACTTGGATTTCATCAATTTTCTCCTCCAACTCCTCCACGTGCACTCAAACCTTCAGCTTTCAATGTGCAGACTGGAAACAAATAGTGTTTTCACTTTTCTTTCTCCAAACCAAAAAAGTCCACGTTATTCTGCTTCAAGTTTTCCCGCACTAGAAAAAAGTAGATGAAAGCGAAACTTCACGGCCAAGCTAAGGCACCCGCCTTTTTTGGCCAGTAGGAGGTAGGAAAACCAACTTGACGACGTTGTTAACTCCTACCTACCATTTCCCAAACATTTGTTCTCGTTTGTTGTTTTCATCACTTTGATCCCCCCCTTGGCGGACCCCGCACTACGACGTTTTGTCATGTTATGTATGTTTTTCATGCGTTTTTGTATGTACATGGGCGCTTTTTGTCTAGGAGTTAGTTGGCTCCCTTGCATACTATGGTAATTATTAACGTTAAAGCTTTTTATAAATGTAAAAGTGAGCTATTTTGTGCAACTTGCCTTTTGTTGGAAATAGATATGTACCAGTAGTTGATTACTATTTGTTGTCAACTACACATTCACTAGTGAACATGTATAATTGATGTAGAATGCAAATATATATTGACCCCATTAAAATTATGTAATGACTAAAATACAAAAGTTTTTTGGGAAATCAATGCACGTAAAATGAACGATTATTAAAACTATTACATTCTATATATATAATAAGATATCTTTAAAAATAGTTTTTTTGGTTCCATAGAATAATCTCCCATCCCAAATGCACCGCACCTTAAATTATGGCATTTACCCAACCTACTCCGAAGGCCACCTACTCGAGATGACGGTATGGATTTCAACAAAGGCGACTGATATTCCACGTAAAATTTTTGGCTGATTCTATCCCATATGTCGATGTATTGAAACCGTCCGAGGACAAAAGAATGAGCGGGAAAATGGGGAAACGGCGGAAAACAGCGAAAAAGCATTTTCAAAAGTGGATCTGATAAAATAGGATGTCTATTTCATATAATAAACGCCTAACATGACAACGCCCACTATCAGAGTGCTTTCCATAGGATGGTACACTTTCTACGTCAGTACATAAGTATGCATAATTGATCCGAGGAACTGGTCTGAGAAACTTACAAATTCCAAGACAATAATTTCATGTGCACAGGCAAAAACTTCATTTCACATCACACCATGCTGCCTGACGTTTAGTTTCTACTGGTTAACCCTGCAACAGGACATTTAGTGCCTCAGAAATCGGGGTGTCAAAGGATAGTACTTGTACACCATCCCCTCAATCATTTCGCCTTTCCTGAGCTTGGACTGCATGACCATCGTCCTCTCTGGAGTTCATCATGGAGCTCACTTCCTGTTTATAAAGCTAAGAGTGCCACACAATTAATGAAGACGAGTTTGTGCTTTGATAGGTGTTTTAGGCGGTTGCCTACGTCTACTGATTCTCCATTTCCTCGTCGAGTTTCTATGGAAAATGGGTTATCTTTAACTATTTTTATAATTTCAATTTGTCGTTGTTTATATTTTAGGGTTTTCTTGGTTTTAGTTTATTGTTGATTTTTCTCTTTCTAAAGATCAAGTAGTCGCCCACATACTAATAGCCATTCATTAATAAATGATATTTAAAAGTCCACTAAAATATTTTATATTTATCAATAGTCATCCACTTGTATATTCAATAGTTAAAATTTGAATATTTAATTGAAAGAGTTGTGCAACTTTATTGGTATCCATAGTGCACGGTTAGTGGGGTATTTGTGCATAGGTATTGTTTAAAACATTTATTAGAGGAATATGTATTGGATCAGTTGTGCAAATTTTTTGGTGGTTGTAGCGCATGGTTATTGGAGTGTCTATGAATAGGTATCAGACATCACTTCTAAATGACCATTTTTTTACGTTTGTGCATATAATGAATCCTCCTACATTTTTTGTAACAATTCAAAAGCTAAAACAATAGCTTCAAGCTCTTAAGTCACATATGAAAAAACCCAAAATATAATGAAAATCTCATGTACCATTTAAGAGCTTAGGGTGTATGAAGTTAGGACGGGCAACTACTGAGTCATTTCTCGTAGTGAACCTTTGTTTGTATCATAATTTACTATCTATTTGGGTGTTGAGATTCCAAACCCTTCCTCCTTATTTATAGTGAATCTGTCTATTATTAAGACAAAATCTTTCTTTATATATGGTTTAGAAATGGGACAAGTCTCTTTTTATTGGAACTCTCATGGGAGAATCAACATGCCTACTTATCAACTAGCACAAGATAAGATTGGTAGATAAGTTTATTCATGCTTGTTTTTTTAATAAATCATTGGCTATTTAGGTGGATAAAGAATGGAGACCAACAATTAAAGGTGATACCAATATTTCCTTGTGTGAGAGGGTTCTCTTCAAGGAATAGTGACATGTGTACACCTTGACTTGAGGTACATAAGTGCCACCACTATCACAATTAGATTGAGTTACTTCACCTCTTGATTGAGAGTTAACTCATACTTCTTGGACCTGTAATTTCCTTGATTCATGTAGCTAAGAGGCTTATATATATGTATCCTTATCTATCTAATGTATCTTATTGTGAGTTTTCTTAATAATATTTTTCTCCGTGAGCATATATATTTCTATATTAAGACAATAAAATTTTATGGTAATTTTATTTCATATGAACATCAGTATTTATAGTGTCATTGTTTATATTTCCTTACAAGAGTTGGATTCTAGGTTATTATCTATTTCATAGATTCTAATATGGTATCAAAACTTTTTGTGTTAAGGTAGAATTTTTAGTTTTTTATTTTCTTACGAGATTAGAGAGACCTAATCACTTTGCATGTGTATTTTCCTAAGACCCAGTTTTCTCTTCTCTTCCATTACCAAATGATCTAGAGCAGTAGACTAGTTTGAAAAGAATAATTAACTCTTAAGTTTTTAATTGCGATTTCTAGATTCTCAGTGTTCACAACATTTTAGTAATCACATGTAAAAATGGTCAATTTTTTCATAGAATTTGAGAGGCTCAAAAAAATTAAGATTATCATTATCAAACACTATCATTATCTTGGCAACTTGATATAACTATATTTTATCATCTTGGATATCTTATCTATCTATCTTGGATCATTATCTTGACTATATTATATAGCCAACTAATGACCATTAGGAAAAAAAATGCATCTAAATCATGTCATCCAATCAAGCCTTTAGATAACCAAGCCAAAGTCACCAACCAATTTACCTAGACTAGGATCTAACTTATTGGACAAGATGAAAGAGTAAAGAATTATAAATTTATCCAATTATTCAACTCAAAATATCTTCATTTTACTTGTGTAATTATTCATTTATTAAATTAATCATTTTATAGAAAATATGGAAAATATTGGTAAAACAAATTTGTATTAAATGGGTGATCCCATAATACTGGTTTACGTTTTTTGGCCAAACTCGATACTAAGCTGATTTTTTCTAGCTAAATCTTCACTTTCGGGCACCTATAGCGGCTAAACCGCAAGGAATTTGAAGATGATACAAACTAGTGATTTGTGACATTTTGTCTATAGATTCTAAATATATATTTTTTCATTTGTTTTGGAATCAGATTGCACTTCTTTTTCCATCTCCTTGAAAACTAGTTTTTATCAGTAAACACCATTTTTAAGGAGTGATGTTCATCGTATACAACATAAATTTTCTTATGAAGGATAAAATTCTATTTTTTTTGAATTTAGATTTGTAACTATTATATCTAACCCTTTAATTTGGTTTCATAGTGTTTTCTTGAATATTTTTTCCTTAATCAAATTTTGAAGTCAAACCAATTACGATTCGGACATAGGTGGACCGTATACAACATAACTATTTTTGTATGTATCAAAATAATTATTTTTTTACTAGATCAAGGACATCAATACCTAGCCTACACATATTTTTCAGAATTTTATTTTGATAATCTTCTATTTTTCCACATGTGCAGAACAAAGAGATTTATTTTCAGTGAAAAACCTATGTTTAATCAAACTAAAAAACAAATACATAATAGAACCAAAACACATTAAAATTATGTTTGATGGATAGCTCATTCTGAGGACTAACATCATCTAATTAGGTCTGTAAAGTATCCTCCATTTTCATCCTCAACTTGAGCTTCGAAGGGAAAAATTCTGCAAAAATTTGGTGCTAGAGGGGGAGAAGGGGGGAGCAAGGGGGAAAAGGGGGGTTCGATTGAACCCCCTCTTTTCCATTGTCTTTGTAAAAAAAATGCATAAAAAGTGGGACCCATCATTTAATATGGTTCGCTCGAACTATAGTCCATTCAAACTCCTTTTGGGTTCATTCGAACACCCAGTTCGTGCGAACCCCTAAAAAGAAAAAGAAAATTTCATAGGAGCGTTTTTGCAATTTTCCTTCCTCACTGGAATTGTAAACCAGTTTTGTGGGTTTACCCAAATAAAAAAATATAAGCATACAATGTTATGTTGATAAAAGTACAATATATGTACAACAAAGTCATACAATCTCACAACACAGTCATATAGGCATATAATGTCACATATCTATAATACAAAAATATATGTACAAACCTACCATATAGGTATACAAAAAATTCCTAATTTAATCATTTCCCTCTAGTGAAAGGGAAGATATCATGAGTTAAATTTTACTATTGAGTAGATGGAGAGGAAATCAATGATGTTTTCTTGTGAACCCGTTGACTAGACCTCCTCTCATAAGTTTTTTTGAGCTCCACATAATACAATAAAACATATAAAAATTAATATAAAGAAATATAGAATGAGATACAATAAAATAATCACTTACCACCAGTTGATAATCTCAAGATATTGTTGCCTCTCTTCATCCATCTAAGTGGAATGAACTTGATTTGTGACCTCTTGTGGCAAGCATCAAAAATCAAACTAAAATACAAATTAATATGATTCAAATTCACACTTTAAATAGATGTGGGATAGAAACAACAAACAAAATATAAATTTTACTAATATGGATCATACCTCTATCAAAGGCATCAAATCTTATGTTTCTATGAAAACACCCACCTCCACTACGCTATGAATACTGGAAGGAGTCTAATCTAATGTCATTAACTGAAATGAAACTATGTTAATAAATTACCAAAATATAAAATTGTTATGTTACAAATATAATGATTAAGAATAGGCAAGCTTACCTCAATGAAAGATGTATGGCCACTATGAATAATATGTCTTGATGTCAAAGGACCAACATCCACATGTTCAAAATTATCCATTTTGAATTTTAATATTACCAAATGTCATATAAGGAAAAAATATTTATATGAACTATATTTACTATTTATTTTCTACTTACATACTTATGGACACAACATTGTCATGTAATTGGGAGTTGAATGATCACCAAATTTGTAGAGTGAACACTTTGACCTTAAAAATTTATTACAATCAATATAGTAATTTAAAGTTAATCTTATATTTTAAAATGAAATAAAGTAAATTGATTTTAACCTTGTGAAAATTTATCTATTTATCAATGTCAACTATCTAATCTAGCATCTCATATGTGAACACTATTTGATCCAATATGGATGCACCCAACTACTAGCCATGTGTATCTTGATCATCCTTGGTCCCATAATCACATAGATACGCAAAATTTTGACATATGTGAGGTGAACATCAAGACTTGGAAGACGTGCCCTCATTACCATGTGCTAGAGGCCTATTATGCTCTAAAAAGGTCTGAGTGAACGATTTAATGGACTGTAGGGTCTCAACATAAAAACTCTCCTTCACAATGGAAGGGATCGTGTCATGCTCAATGTTTTTCCTTGTAAGGGGTCTTTGTTCCTAGTTTTGGGCATGTCTTTTTCCCCACTATATACTACGTAGAGCCCCCATCTCTACCTTTTAACTCCTACATGTTGAAGTAGTTTGGGGTCTCATTGAGAGAAAATATGCAATAGATTTTCCTCAAAAATTACTACAAGACCTCATTGTTGTTTCATGGAGGATGGCCAAAACTATCCACCACATATCTCAAAAGCATTATTTATCCCTTAGTGTTGGAATCAATGGATAGGGAACCTCCTGCAAGTGTCGTGTAGGGGTGCATTATTTTGTGGCTTAGTAAACACTGCACACAAGTCACATTTCAGTATTTATTTTTTATTTTTTCATAAGATAATTTTTTGGCATAAAAATTTCTTGATTCTTCCCTCTTATTTGAGTAGGTGTTAATTTGGCCACTTATGGTTCATTTATGCAAGAGATTATAGGTTTCAATGAATTTGTGAGGGTAGACCAATGGGAGGTTGTTCCACTTAGATCTCTCAACTTTTCAATTATTGTTTCGAGTTATTTCTTCTTGTTTTTTATTTTCCCTACGATGTTTTCTTATGTTTTTGAAGAATGTTGAGGCATTGTATTGTTGGAGGTTTTTTACCAAAGGTTTTTTTAATTAGGGAATGATGGTTTCATGAACAATTGTGGGATTTTCAATTCGTGAAAACTAAACAAAATTCACTCAAAATAATTTCTATCTTTCTAATTGATCAAGTTTTTACTCTAAAAAACTAACAAAACTCACCTCCTTAACTTCAAAGATATTATTGCAACATTTTGGAAATGAATTGGTAACTTCACAATGCGAGAAAGCTCTTGGATGGTTGTTGTTGTTGTTTTTTTTTTTAGGTGAGAGGCTGAGTCTAAATGAGCTCAATCTCTTTGCTATTTTTTATGTTTTCCATAACCCAAGTGCATTGTAGTGTGCTTGTGTTATGTCTTGTATCTTTTTGCATTCACCCAATAATCACAAATCTACCAAAATAAATCAAGCCTATAGTAGATGAATAGCAAATATACAAAACCCAAAAATATAGAGATGGAGCAATGTATGATGGCATCACCTTCCATTTATAGCCATACTTAGGAGTGAAGTTAAGAACTGTATTTAAAAAAAAAATCAAAGATTACTATGGCCCCAAAATGGAACAACCTATCTTGCAAGGTCCACACAGAGCACCACATGACATAAATACCTATTTTCAAGTCATCTATGAAGTAATAGATAGAGGCCAACAAAGTAGCATAGCCAAACTTTTAGGGTCCATGTGGGATTCTATGTGATAGGGAGATAAACTTTATTTAATTAGCCACAAGTACAATGAGGTGGAAAATTAAGCATATCAATTCAAGTGAAAAACAGACATTAATATATAATTTTAATTGTTTGAACAAAAGCATGAATGGAAATAAATTTATATTATCTCTTACAAATAATAAAACCTTTTTTATACCATTTTGATTATCATTGAAGTACTAATTTGTAATTATAGTTTGGTACATCATAGTGATGGTTGAAAAAATGATTAATTTATAATTTTATTTTTTACAATTTTTATTTGATTGTTTCGATTTGACAATTTGACGTTTACTAAAAATTGAGGAGGTACCCTAAACATTTACTATTCACAATTGCATCTTGTATTAAAATTTCTTTATCATGTTTTATGATGCATGGTTTATATTTTAAATATGTTTATCCATAGAAAATGATATGTATCTTTCTTCTTTGAGCCTACAAATAATAGCATCGTATTACTATATTAGTTATAGTAGTTACAGTTTATTTTGTAGAATATTTTCTCTATCATGCTTTGTGATGTAGTGTTTACAGTTAAAATAGGTTTGGCCATAAAAGATGATGTGTGTCTTTCACCTTTGAACCTATAAATAATAACTTCCTATTATTATATTAGCTATAGTAGTTATAGTTTGTCTTGTGTTAAATTTTCTCTATCATATTTTGTGATGTAGGGTTTATAATTTAAATAAATTTTACGAATTTATATCTATCATTTGTTAATGAAAATAATATTTTAAAATTCTTAACATAAAATGTGTTTGTGTATAATCAACATAAAACTTGGAATTTATTTGGTTGAATGCTTGTTTGATCTAAAGTCTTAAATTTATAAAACATATAAATTAGATTAGCATTTACAATATATAAAGAATATACAATGTAGTGTGAACTTAAAATTGATTGAGTAGATAGTTGTGTGCAATTTGAAATTTGTAGAAATTTTTTAAATGCTATAAGAAAATTGGACTAGAAAAAGGGATGTATTTGTAGCAAAATGTGAGAGGACACGTTGTTGAATTGTGCATTTATATTTGATTGGTTGAATTTAAATTATGTGAATTGATTCATTTGAGATGAACAAATGGATATGATGAATGTTTATATTTTTAATTTGGTAATAATTTTGGCAATTAATTAATTTGGTTGAATGCATGGTTTGTCTAAAGTCTTAAATTTGTGTCCTCTTGTTTTGAATGCTTGATTAGTGAGTCTTACACTTCTTGTACTACTTGTAGGTATTCATGGAGGAATTGACAAGAAGTTGGACAAATATCTCAAATCAATTTGATGAGGAGATATGGGGCATAAATTATTTGTTTGCTAAGACACTTGACATTGCATTTATTTAATACAAGACTTTATATTAGGAAAAAACTATTACGTTATGGATGGTTGCTTCATGTGTAGTTGAGACAATTAGTCTCTCTATGTTTTAAAGTGTCATGTGTATTTCACACAATCAAAGTGTATATTTTCCATCTTTGAACTTAACATTACAATATGGATTTATCTCTTCAAAATAATATATGTACAATAGGTGTCAATTTGAAATATTGACATGTCGATTTATATATATTGACATGTCGATTTATAGATATCGTATTTCTAACATATATTTTGAATAAATAATAACTAAACAGTAAAAAAATAAAAATGAACTGAACCCATCTTGATAAGTATGAGATATTTTTCCACAAATTGTGATATTGCTATCAAGATTCAACCATGTAGTTTTACGAGTCAAACTCATTGACCCATGTTTCATGAATAGTGGTTCACAAGAACCCATCTCTCATGATAGTGAACCCATCTTGATAATAACTATGTACCTAGTATAAGACTCCGCCCACTATGAGACCTCCACTCTCAAGACTGTTTTTCATACGATGGTACACTTTCTACGTCAGTACATAAGATTGCAGAATTGATCCGAGGAAGTGGTCTGAGAAACGTATAGAATTGTATAAGATCGCATAAGATTGCACATGATTGCACAGTCGATCCAGCATACCGGATAGAATGGCATGTCAAAAACTTCATTTCACATCACAGGATCCACTCTCCGTGCTGCCTGACGTTTAGCCCCTACTGGTTAACCCTGCAAGAGGACATTTAGTGCCTCAGAAATTCTGATCTCATAGGATAGTACTAGTGTACTTGGACTTGTACACCATCCCGTATCATTTCGCCTTTCGTGAGCTTGGACTGCATGCGCATCATCCTGTCTGGAGTTCAGCATGGAGGTCGCTTCCTGTTAATAAAGCAAAAAGTGCCACCCAATTAATGGAGACGAGTTTCTGCTTTGATAGAAGTTTTAGGCGGTTGCCTACGTCTACTGATTCTCCATTTCCTTGTTGAGTTTCTATGGAAAATGTGTTATTTTTAGCTACTTTTATAATTTCCATAGTTTGTTCTTTATATTTTAGGGTTTTCTTGGTTTTAGTTTATTGTTGGTTTTTCTCTTTCTAAAGATTTAGTAGTTGTTCACATACTAATAATCATTCAATAATATATGATAATTAAAAGTCTACTAAAAATATTGTATGTACCAATAGTGATCCATTTATTTATCCAATAGTTAAAATTTGAAGATTTAATTGAAAGAGTTGTTCAACTTTATTGGTACCCATAGCACATAGGTATTGGTCAAAACATTTATTAGAGGAATATATATTGGCTCAGTTGTGCAAATTTTTTGGTGGTTGTAGCGAATGGTTATTGGGGTGTCTATGAATAGTTATCAAACATCACTTCTAAATGACCACTTTTTTACCTTTGTGCATATAATGAATCCTCCTACATTCATCATAACTATTCAGAAGTTAAAACAATAGCTTTAATCTATTAAGTCACATATGAAGAAACCCAAAAAAATAATGGAAACTTGATGTACCATTTAAGAGCTTAGGACGTGTGAAGTTAGGGTGGGTGGCTACTAAATCCTTTCTCCTAGTAAACCTCTATTTGTTTCATAATGTTACAATCTATTTGGGTGTTGAGATTCCAAACCCTTCTGCCTTATCTATAGTGAATCCCCCTAATATTAAGACAAATATTTCTTTATATATGGTTTAGAAATGGGACGAGTCTCTTTTTGTTAAAACTTTCATGGGATAATCAACATGCCTACTTATCAACTAGCACAAGATAACTTTGGTGGACAAGTTTATTGATGCTTGACCTTTTTATAAATCGTTGACTATTTAGGTGGATAAAGAATGGACACCATTAATCAAAGGTGATACCAATATTTCTTTGTGTGAAGGTTTTCTTCAAGAAAACCTTCTCAATCAAAGAGGAGATATAACCTTTTTTTTAAGTGGCCCTTGGTTTATGGGTTCTATTGGTGTAATATTTTATTCACATTGAATATGTTCTATCCTAATTATGATATTGTATCTATTCAGTAAGTTTACTTGGGATAATATGAATATTTAATTATTCTCTCCTAGGTAGCTAATAGTGACATGTGTATATCTTGACTTGAGGTACACAAGTTCCATGACTATCTCAATTAGATTGAGTTAACTCACATCTTGATTGAGAGCTAATTCATGTCTCTTCAACTTATAATTTCCTTGATTCATGCATTTAAGAGGCACACACACACACACACACACACACACACACACACATATACCACTATCTCAATTAGATTGAGTTAACTCATATCTTGATTGAGAGTTAACTCATGTCTCTTGAACTTGTAATTTCTTTGATTCATGCATCTAAGAGGCATAGTATATATATATATATATATATATATATGAGTTTTACTTGGGATAATATGAATATTTAATTATTCTCTCCTAGGTAGCTAATAGTGACATGTGTACACCTTGACTTGAGGTACACAAGTGCCACCACTATCTCAATTAGATTGAGTTAACTCACCTCTTGATTGAGAGTTAACTCATGTCTCTTGGACTTGTAAGTTTCTTGATTCATGCATCTAAGAGGCATATATATATATATATATATATCCTCTATCTAATTTATATTATTTTTAGCTTTCTTAATTTTATTTTTCTTTGTGAGCATATATATTTCTCTATTGCTAAACTAACTTTGTTATATAATTTGATTTCATAATCAGCAATATATGTAGTGTCATAGTTTCTATTTCCTTACGAGTGCTAAATTCTAGGTTATTCTTTGTTTTATAGATTCTAACATGGTATCAAAGCTTTGGTGTTAAGGTAGAATTTTTAGTTTATATTTTTGATGGGACTAGGGGGGCCTAATCACTTTACATGTATATTTTCCTAAAACCAAATTTTCTCTTCTCTTCCATTCTCAAATGATCTAGAGATTTAGACTAGTTTGGAAAGAAAAATTCTCTAAGTTTATAATTGTGTTTTCTAGATTCTTGATGTTCACAAATTTTTAATAATCATGTAAACATAGTCAACTTTTTCATAGCATTTGGGAGGCTCAATAATAATAATATTGGATTTTTGTTTCCCTTGAATTAGACTCCAAGAATCTTATTTGTAAGTAGTTTTCTCATTACATCTAGTGAACCATTCATTTCTTAGACGTTTTAAGGTCAAACAAGCCCTGCCATTACTTTTAAAAGGCTCAAAACTTCTATTTTAATAGAAATCTTGTTAAAATTTTGTGTTGGGAGTATGTGAGACAATTTATCAAGAGGTCATACAATATTTGTATAGGCAAATGAACTATGCATTATTTAAGAAAAAATAATATAATATTATGTAGGATTACACTTGAATAATACATTCCAAGTACTATAGTAGGGGCGGTTGAGTAGCAATACCCATAACACCGCCACCACCACCAATGATATTACAAAGAAACAAGAGGTTTAAGTTGCAACATTGATTCCTACTACCTCAATAGTGAATCTCAATCACACCAACTTCTGCAATAGCCATTAGGCCAAAATCACTATTTGACCCTAGTAAGTAGTTTCTTGCCTAAAAATGATCATTTCAATTAAAAAGAATAATATGTTTGGGTTTTCAAGGTCATTTATAATTCATTGGTAATTTGGGAATATTTTGGCCCTCAGGATATTTTAGAGGAATCTTCAAATATTCCTATTGTAATATTAGCATAATGCCATCAATATTTCCCTCAATCTAGCCCCCTTCATAGTTGTAGTTTCAGTTTTGGTAGTCCATCTTCAAAGGCTCAATTCTCTAAACAAATTAGTCATCTCTTTATTTTTAATCCTAAGATCTCCCTTAAGTGGGCTTCATCATGTCTATCACCCATGACCAGTTTTTTTCTTTTTTCCTTTCACCACTACCAATTTCTTTTGTTACTTGTTTTCATGAATTTGCATCACCATACATGCATAAGCTAGTAGGAAAGGTGATCTAATAGCATTGTCTTGTCCCTTTCTATATTTCTAAAAAAATAACAAATTTATAACAAATAAACAACATCTAAATAGTAGTAATTTGGTTATACTCAAATAACATGTATAAGATTAGTAGATAATTGATAATGAATTTACACAAAACATGCTTACATAGATTAAATAAACTCCAACAAAAAATTATGTTTATGACAATGGACTATTATGAAAGCAAATATAATAGAAACAATAACAAATACAAATATGAAATAACAATGTTTACTCATAACTTTTTTACAATTCCTTGATGCTCCAATGCACTCCTTGAGTAAGAATGCTCCCCAACAACCAAAGGGTTTGTGTCCTCTAATTTCAGTGATCAATGAGATTCCATCCACTAATAAATATCTTAGGATTTTTGTCCATAGAAGATTAAATACTAAGTGCCTAGAAATACATAATATAACATGATAATTATAATAGAAAAGTTCCCTAATTTTATATGATACCCAACCACATATTAAACTATTCTTGACCAAGACCCAAAATGGTACCAAGGCCAAAGTTTGAATCCAGAAACTATCACAAGTTGACCAGGTATTAACCTTGCATTATTTGTCACCCTTGACAAGTTGACCCCATGACCCTTACAAGCTTCCTCATTGTCCCATAGGTCAGACATCCTTGTTGTCTTTGCAAGAATTTGTGTGTATCCCCAATCCAATCTAGGGACTTTTTTGGGAAACATCCTCAACCCTTGATCCTAGCATGTGTTAGGAAACATCCTCAACCCTTGATCCTAGCATGTGTTAGGAAACATCCTTGACTCCCAACCTCCAATTTTCAAAGGGGACATGACAAGTCCTCCCTCCTCAAGATTTCTTATCCTCAAGCAATACAAATTGAGATGCTCAAGAATCCTAGGCCCTTCTCATATGGCACCTTCAACCGACAAGTTTTTCCACCTGAATAGATGATTCGTGATGCTTTCGTTCCTTAGGGTTTTTACACGAGTGTCCATCACTTCTTTTGGAATCAAAATTAGCTTACCTTCATCATCTAAGGGTGGTAACTCTTTCGAGGGTGCGATGTGCTGACCAAGGATTTTATTCAAGCAAGACACATGGAAAATATTATGAATCATGTTGTTATGTGGGAGCTCCAATTTGTAGGCCACTTCACTAACCCACTTCACAATTTTGTATGGCCAATAGTATTGGTGTTTGAGCTTTTCAACTCCTCTCTTCTTGATAGAAGTTTGCTTATATGACTACAATATCAAGAAAACCAAATCTCCCACCTCGAAAGACTTTTTAATCTTTTTTGATCTACATAAATCTTGCATTGATTCTATACCTACTACAAATTATTCTTTAGTTCTCTCAATATCTTGTGTTTCATCCAATAACCTATTGTTGGTACTCTACTATCTAAAAGCAATAGATCAGTTAATGATAGTGCATCATACACATATAGATCTTTATAAAGTGTCATCTCAATAGACATGGCGTGTGAAATATTATATAAATAAACACCCAAATAGAACCACTTAATCCATGTAATCTGTTGGTATGAGACATCAAGAAAATTATCTTGACACACTTCAAAAGTAATATAAATACCTATTTATTAAAAAACACACATCATCATAAATTAACACTTATTTATTAAAAAACACACATCATCATAAATATCGAGACAACTTCATAACTTTGATAATACCAAATTAAATTTCCATAAATCATCCAATTCCTTAAAAATGGAGATCGAAGAACGTCAAAGGGTATGAGTAGGAATGTTCTTCTTTATTTTTATATTTGTCACATAGTGAGCATCCTCTACCTGGGAGTATCACTGCAAAGAGAAAAAGCAATGACAATTATACGGGAATCTTTGTTTTTATACGGTGGTACACAAGATGACGTTCCTTCCATTTCAGAGCTGCCATGATTTTGTTTCATTATACGACTATCGATCTTCAAAAGATTTTATCCCTCGGAGGAAGTGCTCTGACAAATTAACATTTCACATATTCGACGCTGCCAGGTGTATAAGTACATTTTAAGGATATGACGCTGCTGAAACTTCCGTCCATCTGGGAAGTCACGGGGTTCAATTCCATCTTTTCAACCATGTCCCACATCCACAATTGAATTCCTTCTTTTCAATCATGCCCCACATTCACAATTGATTTAAATAAGCCTTTCATGGTCGTGAATCGCAAAGAAGAAAGCTAGAAGAGCCGAGTCAGTTATCTTGTCTGTGGAGAAAGAAGCAGCAGAAGCTTTTAATTTTCTTTGCTCCCTCTGTTATCTCCTCGCTGTTAGCAATGGCCAAGTGTTTTTTTTCTTCATGCTGTTGCTTCTCATCCTCTTCAACTCCTGAGCAAGCTATGTCTGGGCCTTCCACCTCAGAGCATCCACAACCTTCTCACCAAAAAACCATTGGTGAACCTTCCACTAGCATAGAGACTGACTTTATGAGTTTCCTACACACATTCACTGATATTAGCCAGCTTAAAGATCTGATTCACTTTATCGAGAAGCTGTTAAATAACAAAGTAAGTTATTTCGGCTCTTGAAACTAACATTTCTGCAGTGAACAATTTTGTTTATTAATTTTTTTTATAATTTACATTTTGACTGTTATTGTTTCTGAATTAAATTGCTTGTGATTTTTTTTTTCAATGTTTTAGATCATATTTTGTGATCTATTTTCTAGATGTTAGAGAGAAGAAAAATAAGATCATAGAATGCAATCCAAAATATTGATAAAAAAATCACGTACAATTGAATTCAGAAACAACAACAGTCAACATTATGAAATGTGAAAATCTAATATCATTAATCTACTCTTTAGACCCACCAGCTTAGACCTATCAGTTTAGAACTACCATATTATATTATATTAAGTTTATATAGCAAAGCTAGGTACCTGGTTTATCAGGTTACTGCCAGCCAGACACCCGTTTGATGTATAAGGCAGCTTTCTTTCAGTGGAATTCTTTTTAATTTACTTGATATGCATACTCTACCCCTTTGAATTTGAATATGTGCCTACCATATGAAATACACATGGACTCAACATTACCATCTCTTAAACTGTATTTCCATTTATCTTCTAATTATTTTAAAATTTTGTATTTCTGTATTTTAATTTTATTATACGCTTCATATTAAACATAGCTTGCCAATCTCCCTTACCCTGAATAATACGTGTCTTGTGTTCTCATGTGCAGTCAGACATTAAAAATGAAGAATCATCAATAAGTCCTTATATCAAGGATGGCCAAACATTGTTGGAAACAGTAGAGAAGCACATTGACAGACTTCATGACAAGGTTTAAGTTGCATCTGAAAACTATAAATTTTAAATGGGTGGTGACATTTCTTTGCCATTTAATTTGAAGTATTCATTAAATATGGGATGGTTTTAACTCTAAACATGCTTAATTTACTTCAAATTATAAGGGATGTGAAGTTACATTTACATATTAATGGAACCATTTATATTGTTGTTTGTGCAGCAAGATTTCAAGGATGCAGTGAGTGCAGAGACAAAGAAAGTAGTTATGAATTTTCTCAAGGGTGCTGGGAAAATTCATTGGTTGGTAGCAGCATTTTCTGTGGTGGGATTTGCATTGGAAAGATATAGTCAGATGTCAAAAAACTATCGAGAGTGTCTTGAGCTTATCAAAGATATGTTTAATCTTGCAAAGCATATTGTGCAGTTGAATGATCAAATGCCAGAGCAAAAGCACAAACTAAACGAGGCAGTCCAATGCATTGTGGTGGGATGCGCCATGTGTGTTTCCCAATCAACAAGGACAGATTTTTTTAGGTTAGTTCAATTATCTATTTGATTTTATTTGAAAGTCATATTTTTTACTTATAGCCTTACAAGAATGAAGCTATCAATAGATAGTTGGAAGAAAAATAATACAAGAACAAAATAATGTTTAGTTCTTACAAAATATGAATAATTCAATTTTATTGTAGTTGAAATGGTTAGCACTTCCATGATGTGATATAACTTATTGTCCAAGTTATAATATAATTATTTAAAATAAACTATTAAATTAAGAATCAGACAACATTGTTTTATAAATATTTTAATTTTGTTTCATAAAAAATCTTTATATTTTAAACAATATATAAATAAAGATGAGGTAGTGACAAGTTTTTATCATTGGAATATATTTGATATAAATTGTTTAAAATTGCATTTACTTTGAAACTTAATAGTGACAGATTTGTATTATTTTTGTGTGTTGTAGTGGCTTTTTTGGGCTAACTTGATAGTGGTAGATTTGTGTTTTTTTTTTTTTATATGTTGTAGTGACTTTTTTGGGCTAACCCTCTTATAACATCGGGGAGCGCATGTAATGGACCCTCATCCACACCACAAACAAATTAAGAGTTGAACCCATGACCTAGACTACTCATCCACACCGCAAGCAAATTAAGAGTTGAACCCATAATATAGGCTACCTAAAACGACAATTGAGACCAAGTGAGCTAACCCTAGTGATGGTGGATTTTGTAATGTTAATTGATGAAAATTAACCTTAAGAAAATATGTTACACTAAGATTAAAATGATTATAATACAATAACATATCTCACCTTATATACTTTATTCAGAATCATTGATCTTTCTAAAATTTTGTTGAATCATTAGATTAAAAAAAAAAAACTTAAAATACAAACAACATAAAAATAAAAAACCTAGCAACTAAATTAACTATCCTCTAATTCACCACCACTTTAACCCGACAGTTAGCATATCAACTTTGTGATTATTTAGTTTCATAATCACAAGATAACTCAGTGATTTTGCCCAGTCATTGGCAGTGGCAGAGTCAAACATTGTGGTGACACGTTAAACGGCCTAGATTTAGCAACGTGTCGAAAAATGAATGACCGTGGCCCTTGGACGAACCAATTGGTGGGCATCTTAACTTCTTTCCGGTGCTCTTACACCGTTAAAGAATGTGTGCAGTCTTATTTGCCCACCTCCCCCTAGGTATATTTTACCCCGAAAGGTTTCTTTATTTTGGTTTTTTCCTTTCCTAGAGGGTTATTGGGTCTGTTTCTCCTATTGCTCGTTAGAAAGCTTGGATTCGCTTGTACGGCTTCCCTACAGAGTTTTGGAGTGGAGATTGTCTCTATGCAATTGGCTGAAGTCTAGGTGACTTGGACTTACCTCTTCCTAAGAAGGTTCTTTTCTCTCTTTCTTCTCACTCCTTTGTGCAAGAGATTGACTATGAAGATATCCCTCTCTGTTGTTTTATCCACCTTAAAGTGGGGCATGGAGTGAATGTTTGCAAAGAAAACAAAATCTCTTCACCTTCTGATTCTTTCTCCTCGGAGAGAGAAGGGTTCAGTTCTCAAAGTTGGGGAAAAGAAGTCAGGTCTCAGATAAAAAACAAAAAAAATTGTGTAAAGCGAGACATAATGACTGACATGGTTCAGATGAAGTTTCTCCTCGCATATAGAAGAAATTCCTGGAGCCCCACAAAGAAGCTAGCAAAAATTTCATTAGCATAGAGGGTGAAGGTTGTCAAGTCAGTCAGATGTTCATTCTTTTGCCTCCCATGCTTCGATATCTTCCTTTTGTGGGGAGAACCAAAATGAGTATTTGGGAAGTCCAGAAAGAGAAGTTCATGCAGTTCAAACTCTTAGAACCTGCAAATTAGACTCAAAACATACTCTGTTCTGCCTTATCGAATAGAGGTAATGTCAACAACAGAGAATCAAGAAGGCATAAATATATCCACTCTATAACGAAGAGAAATACATAACCAGTTATTCTTATCTTATATCAGTAACTAAAATTTACCAGAATAGCCACAACTGTGGAAAGATTGTAAAATATTGACCATATAACATTCAACTTCTGCTGTAGCCTGTTCTCAGTTTCCTCTGAGTAACTGCCTCTTCTCATTACCAATTTACCCCTTAGATTAACCCTCAAACCAACGAACTCCAACTCCTCAGCTCCTAGAGATTTCAAACATATCAGACTCTTCAAAAGCTTAAAAAAGAAAATAGCTGAAAGCTGTTAAGTAAGGACTGGTCAAAACAAAACTGCTGAACAGACTACTAAAAAGAGTAAAACAAAAGTCTTAAAATGAATGAACAGAAATTCAACTGACTGAATGTAGAAGGAGAGTATTAACGTAGATGCTCCACATCATCCTCCCCTTCTCTTAGTAACTCTAAACGTACTGGTATTGGTTCAGAGGGTGTTGTTTGGCTGTACGTAAACAAGTCAGCTTTTGTGATCCAAGAGTTGTAAGAATCTAGCAGGCCTCTCCACTTTAAAAAAAACAGTTTATAGAATTTGGATCCAATAGCCACCAATTTGGTATCTAGCACTCGCTAAACTGCGCTCTCTTCTTTTATGGTAAGTGCTTGGTCCAATTGTTGTTTTCCTTCTCATTTTGCTCCTCTTCTCCTGATCCTCATTAGTCCTAGCGAAGTGTGAATACAGGTCAGTGACATTAAAGATAGGATTGATGTCCAGAGTCCTCAAGCAAATCAATATGCTAAGCATTATCATTTATCTTCTTTATGATTTTGCAAGACTTTTTTTTATCAACTCTCTTCTTATATTGCTCATGCATGGACTGCAATTTGAACCTAACTTTATTAATGTACCTCTAGAATACTATCTACAAAATTTGTAACTTCTTTGTTGTTATGTGGGTTTATTGGTAGATCAACTAACTCCACAATTTGAAATGTAGATGTATCTATAGACCGATTTATGCTAGAATTATAGGCAAATTCAGATTGAGGTATCATCGAATCCCATTGTTGAGGATTATCACCCACTAAACACCTCAATAGATTTCCTAGGCTTCTATTCACCACCTTAGTTTCACTATTGGTTTGAGGATGGTATGTTGAACTGAATTACATCCTGCTATTCTTTTTTTTCCACAAGACCGCTAAAGAATTTGATGTCCCTGTCACTAGTTATAATTTTAAGAATACCATGGAAACTCATGACTTCCCTTAAGAACAAATGTGCCACTTGACTTGCACCAATTGTCTTCTTACAAGGCATGAGAAAGGTCATTTTAGAAAAGTGGTCCACCATTACAAACACTGAATCATTACCTTTTTGGATTCATGGCAGCCCCAAGACAAAATCCATGGAAATATTAGTGTATGATTCCTTTGGCACTAGCAAGGGAATGTATAAGTCTATATTTTGATGTCCTCTTATTATTTGGCACACCCCCACAAGAAACAACAAACGTATCCACATCTCTTCCATATTAGACCAAAAGAATTTCTTACTCAGTAATCCAAAAGTCTTATCTCTTCCAAAGTGTCCACCCAACCCATGCATCTCTCACAAGCTTTTCTCTCCTCAATCCAAAGGGAATGCAAAGTTGAGACCCCTTAAATAAAAAGCCATCTAGTAATAAGAAGTCTTCAGATGGATGCATTCTTGTATGGTCTTGACTTATGTAGAATTGCATAAATACTACTAAAATATGGATAATTTGCATATTCAGCCTTGATTTCTTCAAAAACAACCAGCCCACGACTCATTGCAACCAATAAATGATGCCTTTTATTGCTAGTACATTGGTTTTTCCTTTCCTATACTGCGCAACAAAAGTATAGGCCTACAGGAATGAAGCCCATTTGGCATGTTTGTAGGACAGCTTACCCTGTGAATTTATGTACTTCAAGGCTTGATTATCTTTCATCAAGATGAGTTCCCTAGAAGATTATACCTCCAATACCTCCAATATTTTAATGCTTGTACTATAACATATAATTCTTTATAATAAGTGGTATTTTTTTTCAGCTTCATTTAATTTCTTGCTGAGAAAAGCCAGAGTTTGGCTTAACATGCCCCCTATAGCTACCCCTGAAGCATCACACTCAACTATAACATTTTTCTCAAGCATCACACTCAACTATAACATTTTTCTCAAAGTTGGGTATAAGAAGAATATGTGCTTCCTTAACCTTTCAGGTCGATGGCCACATAGGCCAGTTTCCATTTCCCCTTTCTCCTTTCTCTTTCTTGTTTGTTCAAACCCTGCCTTTATTCTCAGGCTTCTTCTCGAATTTTTACAAGACTCTGTTTCCTAGTTGCTTCGGGTATGGGCATTGACAGTGCACCCCTTTCCATACTACGTTCATTCGTTCTTTTTCCTCTCCCCAGAGACTTCCTTAAATTGGATTATTCTTCTTTAATTTAACTGCCTTACACAGTTCCTTCACCATTATGAAATTCGGGTCTTAAATTCTTTAAGATGCAGGTATTGATGCTCATGCTTTGAATCAAGCACATTGCTATCGGAATTGTCGTTCTGCTGGGTTGACTGAAGTAACATCTGTTTGCATTCTTTTATTCCCTGTAGTCTGCACAGGAATCGTAAAGTGTCAAAGCACCTTGTTTCACATAATAAAGTAATTATAGTTTCCGAGATAATAATTGCTATGAGGTAATATTAAAATCTTAGATTAGGATGTGGGTCTATTTTTGAATGTCAAATCTAATTTTTGAATTCTTTGAAGGTTTCTTACTGCTTCCGTGAATGCTGAGAGTTTGCAAGATTTCCGAGACAAAATAAATCGCTTATATGCAGATCTCACATTGTTGGGTGTAACTGAGATAGAAAGCAGACAACCAAAGATTGCTCCCCAGTCACAGGAGTTTTATGCATACCAGGACCGAGGTAAGGCCATCCTTCAAAAGGTGCTTTTATTTTACTATCTTCTTGTTATATTGAGCAAATCCTTACACACTGTTGCTGCAAAACTTACAGTTGGAATCCAGAGCGGACTGGAAAGTGTAATTCAACTCCTTGATTTGAATGCACAGGATGCATTACCGATTGCTGTGGTTGTGTACGGTCTTGGGGGAATTGGGAAAACTACACTGGCTGATGCTGTTTATGCAGAGATTGACCTCAAAACATATAAACATTGTAGAATTAATATGGATCAAAATTGTAGCAAGAAAGATCTTAAAGTCCTCCAACAGCAGATTTTGTATGGACTGTTCCAACAGAATGTGGAATTGACAGACTGTGACCAAGGTCGAGGAATGATTTGGTCGCTTTGCAAAAAGCATCCCAATCAGGCCTTATTTCTTTACATTGACAACGGTCTGAAAAATACAGATCTCAAGCAACTTCTGCCTAGTGACTTGGGCAGTTGCCTTCCACCCAGAAGCAGAATACTTGTCACTACTCGAAACCTGCACGAGACAGACATATTCAACGCCAGGAATATTCAACGCCAACAGTATCGTGTGAGTTCTCTTCCACAGACACAAGCCAGAAAGATTTTGTTGAAGAAAGCTACCGATTACAACGATGAGAAGAATATTCACGACCTCCTTGAGCTGTGTGGTGGTGTTCCGCTTCTGCTGGAAATAGCTGGTTCGCAACTGGCCATAAGTAGTAGAAATACTATTAATATAGTATTAGAGTTGCTTAGAGAAGGGGAGAAGGTTGAAGAGGAAGATATCAGTGACCGTATGATTGATTTTGTATACCACAGATTATTACCACCTGTGAAAGAGGCTTTTCTAGATATCACATCCTTCTTTCATGACTGGCCAAGTAAAAAAGTGGCCTACATAGTTGGAGTGGAGGAATTCAGAGCTCTAGAAGATGCTTCATTCATCAAGACATCTGAAATGGGTACAGTAATTGTTCATGACATAGTTCGAGCAAGAGGAAAAAAGATGTCAGAACAAAATAGAATCAGAGATCCGGAGACTTTATTAAAATGTTTGAAAGATGAAGAGGTATGTCATAGTTATCACATCTGTTCTCAATATTATGAAAATACTTTTCTTATTCACATTCATAATGAAATGTATGATTTATTTCCGTGCAGAAACTCAAGAATTTAAAAGGCATCCTTTTAAATGAAGAATATGAGCAGCCTCCAATTGAAATCAATGAAAATCATCTAAATTGTATGAGCAATTCCTTAAGAGTGCTGTCTTATGAAGGATCACAAATAATATTCAAGGAGAAGTGTCATAAACCATTTAAACAACTCAGAAACCTTTCAATTCCTAGTGATGTTCCTGATTTACCAATGGAGTTTGAGAAACTTGGGCGTCTTGCTAGGTACAGAGGCCCATTCACGCAAGACATGAGTTTCTATGAGGTAAGATCTGCCTCTTCAGACCATATTTGTCATTCAATAAGCTTTCATCAGATTGTATAATGACACTTAATCCTTGTTCATATTTTTTGTGCAAATATGTAGCTTCCTCCAACGCTGCTAGCTTTCCACATTATAAGCTCTTCTCAGAGTGGAGTTGCAAATTCTAAAATTCTTCCGAATGTCACTCCGGCTTCTTCAGTTGTAAAGTTAGGCTTTTCTGATTTGAAAAATATGCAAAGGTTACCGGATGGACTGGAAAAGCTATCAAAGCTAGATGAACTATATTTAATTGACTGCCATCAGTTGAGAGAACTTCCTTCCAAAATTGGGAATCTCAGCAATCTAACAAGGTTGTGGTTAGATCAGTGCCATGAATTGAAAGAGTTGCCTTCAAACTTTGGGCAACTTAGGAATTTGACATCATTATATTTAAGTGGCTGCTCTGCATTATGTGTATTGCCTTCCAGCTTTGGGCATCTCACTTCCCTAAAATGTTTGCACTTAGATTATTGTCCATGTTTGAAAAAGTTGCCATCAAACTTTGGGCAGCTCAAAAACTTGGAAGAGTTAGATTTGAGCCAATGTTTCAGGTTAGAAGAATGGCCATTAAGCTTCCGAGGTCTCACAAAGATGAAGAAGATGGTTTTGATAGGTTGTTCCATGAAGTTAAAAGAATCATTACCTCATAATATTAGAAGTTGTTCCATCATATTTAAATAATATTATTTTCAAAGATTCACCCTTCAATTGTTATTTTGTGAGGGCTTTCTAATTTTTTATAAAAATTATAATAGCACATATTAAGTTTGTAGATTTTAGATGGCTTCCTATTTTTCTAATTAATATTATTTTCTCGTATATTTAATTGATTTTAAAATTTACATTTACTTGTTCTTTTAATTTAATTAAAACTCATTTGAATTACAAATATGTAAGCTTTTCAAATAATGATTTATTATTATGAAAGAAAAATACTTATGTATGTAAATCTTCATCAATATAATAAATGCATATAAATGAAGTATACAATAATTTAGATTAGTTTAAAGAAGTTGGGAAAGGAAAATGTGGAAGCAAAGATATTTTTAAAAATTAAATGTGAAGGAAATGTATATTTATATTTTGATACAAGGATGGAATATCAATGTTTGACTTGAAGAACCATTTTGTCACAATATAGAAAATTCATGACTTTGGTCTATAAGCTATCCTCAAACTTTGTACAAATCCGAAATTCTATGTGGGTCAATCCCATAGTTCAGGATTAATCTTGTATGAAAAAATATGATCTCTTGGGTACAATTCTAACTTCGTTGAGTGAATGTAGGTTGTTGTGATTCTTGTTCCTTGTTGGCATGTAAGGATTGGCACTATTTAAAAATTCCTTGGGATAAATTGTTGAATTACAAGGGTTCATGCTCTCCTTAATCACCCTCCTTGAAAGACTAACTTTGCAACCTTGGCTAAGTGTTGGTGGATTGCAAGCAAGCAATGTCCTAAATGTGAATGTGAATTTTGATGTAAGTAGTGCTCCAAATTGAGATGTTCCTAGGAATTCTTAAAATGTTTGAATGATCTAGGATGATTCTTAGATGTATTTTAGCTTTCAAATTAATGGTTTAAATACTAAGACATAATGAATAATTGCCCAAATATGTATCAAGTTGCTTGCCAAAGACTAGTGGAAAGGGGTGGGATTTGGTAATTTGATTTTTTTTTAAAATTTGAATTTTGGGACATCCACATTATATGGTAGTGCAAAATAGCATGCTATTGTCAAAACCGAAATGTTTTGGCAAAATAACAACGCCATTGGGCCATAAGAGTTGAACAATTTAAATGCCTTGCAAGCTTATAAAAAATGAAAGTATGTAAAACAAAGAATGAGAAAAGATGGATGCAATAGCTAGATGAAGTATCTCACAATTAGATGTACATATATAGAGTAGAGGAAAAAACCTACCACCTATATTAGTGGTGGGGTCTACAAATAGGCATGTAACCCCACTAATCTAAATCTGGTGGCATACGACCTCCATGCAACTCTAAGTGAAAGAGAACACCTTAGCAAGCTTAATTCCAAATATAGGAGTAATCCATATGAAGTATATGTATAGGAATAATCTACACTAACATGCCCCCTTAAGCATATGTTAGGTGGGCACAATAAAACTGGGTCCCAACAACTAGGCCTAATGAGGTACCAAAATATAATACAATCTCTCGTAAAGCGGAGAAAGAGGGAATACCCAAAGGGAAATATAGTCAAGCTTTACTTCATTCTCCATAACGTTCTCTCTCAAAAAGTGATACCTTGTTGATATATGCTTTGTCCTTGAGTGCATCATTGGATTCTTTGAAATGTTAATTGCACTTGTATTATCATAGAAAATAGAGATGGGATCATCATACATTACTCTGATATCCTTCAAAGTTTGTCTCATCCAAAAAACTTGTGTGCAAAAGGATGCTGCAACAATGTACTCAACCTTTGCATTGGATAAGGAAACTGAATCTTGATTTTTACTTAACCATGACACCAATCTGCAACCAAGAAAGAATGCATCACCACTTATACTTTTTCTTTCAACACAACCTGCCCAATCTGCATCTATATAAGCACTTAGTGTAAAATCAATATCTCTAGGATACCATAAGCCATAATCTGGAGTGTCATTTAGATATTTGAATATCCTCTTAATAGTAGCAACATGTGTTTTGTTAGGGTCCTCTCGAAATCTAGCCACAAGACAAACTGCATGCATGATATCTAGTTTGGTAGTAGTTAAATGCAATAGACCTCCAATCATAGATCTATATTTTCACTACTTAACCTTAGGTGAATCATCATCTTTACTCAATTTGTAGCCAGACACCATAGGAGTGCATACCGGTTTGGAACCATCCATCCCGAATTCTAGATACAACAACTACCAACAACCATGAACAATATGTTTGAACCACACAAGCATAGAAGCACATCCTAGAGCATATCTCGGAGCACACACATAATTACCTGCAAACCTTCTCTATTACAATTTTCTCAATATCCTCGACATATACAACCAATAACCAATTATCTTGACATCAATGACAACAGAAACTAGTTGACAACCATTCAACCAATTGACATCAATGACAAAACCTTCATACTTGCAACAATATCCCCTTTTACAGTCATTGATGGCAACACATGATGTGAAAAACCATCAAAGACAACACAGTAGCTCTAATACCAATTGTTGCACAAATGGTTTCCGTTGCACAAAAAATATCGACCTATTAATGCCCAATACAACCACTAGATTTATATAAGATCCAATATCCATAGGAGGCGGTTAAACCATGTCACAAAGCCCAAGTGTTGTGTTGACCCATGTTGAGGAGACCAAGGGTGACACCTTGCAACATTTTAATGTTGGCTTGTGGTGTTTAATTTTTGGGAAATTAAGGATAGATACCTATAAATAAAAGGTCTTTTTATCGACTCAAGTCTAACAATTATCATCTAGCAAGAAGGAAACTTTCACAAGAGAAAATATTTTGATCAAGGGTATTCAAGAGTAGATTTATCAGTGATTTATTACATCAATCAAGATCTCAAGCATCTTGTCAAAGTCTTTTGCAATCATGCATGTTTTTGGAGTTAGCATTGTGATGTTGGTTTCAAAGATCTAAGTTAAGCATTCAAGTCAAGATTCAAACATCAAGATCCACATCCATTGAAACCATTTCATGCAAGATTAAGATCAATATCGAGATTTCAGACTTCCAGAGGTTTATTCAAGGGTTTGGTGAGTTGCAACATAACATTGTTCATTCATCATTCCTTTCATGTTTCATTATTTCAATTCAAGGTTTAATTACAAAAATGGGGTTTGACCAATGAAAACCCCCATCCACCAAAAAAATTATTTGTCTCCTCTTTGTAAATGTGCAAGATTATAGGTTGAAGAAGGATAGAAAATCTATCAAATTGCAAAATTAGAAAATTTGTCAAAGTTGCAAAAAGTTGTCAATTCATGGAATCTCACCTACAGACCTTATTTCCAACTATTTGACATTGAAACCCAAATCAAACAGAAGCTACAAACTAAAACTAGAGAATCTCAAAAGTTGAGAAAAACTCTGTATAGAGACCCATTCTCCTATGGGCGAATGAGTCCCAGGTAGCCTTTTGAAATTGCAATTTGGTGATAAGTACACATCGCTCTACCATTTCTAGATCTGTTGAAACTTTTCTATTTCTGTCTGTATTATGCTTTAAATTGATGATTCAATTTTGAATGAGCATAATTTATTTGATTTACTATTTTTTAGTTTTTCTCCCAAGAGTGTTGCTTAGGCTGATACCCTCATCCTCAATCATAACAAAATTAGTAGATTCCCTCATTGAGTTGACTCACCTAAGGGTTGTAAGTCAAGTATTTGTGTGGATCTTATTTCCTAATGAAATAAAGGAATATAGATCCATCCATCACACCATCCCAATGCACACATCATTTTTGGTGAACCCTATATTTTTATGTTTCACATGCATTCATTTTTAAACAAAAAGAAAGGTTGATACACACTTAAAAACCAAGAGAAAAATATTGTAGTATATAAAAAAAGAGAAATAAAAATAATCTCAAAAACACAAATATTTATATGGAAAACTTGGTAAAATATACCAAGAAAAAACCATGTGAAAAGATCTTCGATATTTTATTAAATTTGGAGAAAATTTGTAGGTACAACAATTACCAAAATATATAGAAAGAATGGTTTTGCATGGGATATGAAATATGAGTTGCAAAGTCCTTTTCAAAGAAAATAATTCCAAAAAAGGAAGGTAGAAATCATGTAACTACATGTTGAACATTTGTCAAAAATACCATAAACAGTAAGTACTCCAAAATAATAACCAAATTGACTATTTGTCACTCCTTGAATAATAATCAGATTAAGTTCACATTCCAATAGAAATGACACTTTTAGGTAGAGATATGAGGCTATTAATAAACCTTAAAGATCACTTTATTCTATGCAAGATACATCATTGAGTGAATATATTGTATTATATTTCTAGATCAGCATATACTAGTAAATACATAGATATATATAAGCACCACAAATTACAAGATAATAGTCATACATCTTTCTCAAGAGTATTACTTGTAGATGATGGATAAATAAATAATGATATACAACTTTTACTATTTTAGTTATATGTGTAGCATCATAAATTGTCATCCTTGACAATTTCAAATTTTGTTTTACTACCCCTAAATTATTGAGCCTAATTGGGTCCCTAATTTCTTAAAATTATGCATTCCATAATCCATTTATACCACTTTCTAAGAGATTGCAAGCATTGAAAAATTGTAAACAATTAATGTTTTACCCTTGATGCATTATGTCTTGGATAATGGACCAAGACCCATTCCCCCCCTATTCTTTCGAGGGACAATTTATAATATGTTGAAGTGGCCATCTTAACATTCAAAATTCAAAATTCAAATTTTGACTATCGGTATTTAATTCTCGAGAAATTAGAGAAAAGCATATAATTACCTAGTATTTTCACCATTTGAAGCTAGAAGGAGATTTTATGAGCAAGCATTATTGTCAAGAGCACTATTAAGCAAGTCAAGATCAACATTTCAGAGCATTATTGTGAGAATTGAAGATCCTAACATCATGTCGAATCTTATGTGAATTCATATGTGTTCATGTTATTATTGTTTTGTGAGGGCTAACATTTATGATAGGTATCAAAAGTATTCAAGAAAATAAAGCAAGCAAGATCCATGACCTTGAGGTGATGTGTATGACTTCAGTCTTTCTAGGAAGCCATTGAAGGGTGTTGAGTTGTAGCACTTTGTGATTTCATCATTCCTTCCTATCCATTTATCCATTATGGAAGTGGAAATGTACTTATATGGGGTTTGATTGATGCAAGCCCCTAAAATGGCCCAAAATTTCCTCTCTTTGTGAATGTGTAGATTTCAAGTTGAAGAGGATTGAAGAAATATTGAATTCAGGTTGTTTTTTGTTACATTACAAGCCCTAAAACTTTCCAAGCCACAAAAACTCAATTACAAATTTATTTGACAGTATTTCAACAATTCTGCAACTAGAAATCAGAAGCTCAAATATGTCATTATAGGACCCTGAAAATAGGAAAAAAGTGCCATACAAAGACCCATTCATCCTAAGGTGACCCAATCTTGCTACAACACTTAGATCCAACTTTTGGTGATAGGTACATAGTCCTCTGCACTTCCTAGATCTTCCTGCAAGTTCATGTTTTCAATATATTAATCATTTGTTTTCTAAATCTTTCATATTAGATCATATAGTTCCATTGGGTTAATCATATAAAATTATTTCCAATCCACTTTTAAGGCCATAAGAATGTAGATCTAGGTTTGATTGACTCACCTTCATGGTTGAAAGTCAATATATTCACCTTGTTGATTTTCATTCTAATGTACCTTTGAAAAAGGAAGATATTCATCCTAGGTTTAGGCATTAAAATTAGGGTTCCCTTTTTCACATTGTTTTTTACTAGGGAACAATTTTTTTTTTATGGGACCCAAAACCTAATACAAGAAGGTTTTGAAGGGACCTAAAACCTTTTACAAGGCAAGGAAGTTGCAAGAGCACTAATCATCAAATCAACTCCAAACCATCAACAACAACCAACACAAATATTCAAAACTAACCATGTTGCAACCAATAAGTTTTGAAGGGACCAAAAATCCTTTTATAACCAAGATTTAACTAGGATCCAAAACCCAAAAAACCTAGCAGAAACCACCTGAAACAACCAGGTAATAAAGCAACCCAGCTAAAACAAACCATCTACTCGGGAATAGAAACACTATGCCATGAAAATGAAGGCAGAAAAATTCCCCAATCAAAACAATCATTCCACCAATATTCTCAACCTCAATAGGAGAATAATAGGGAAAAATAGAG
Organism: Sequoiadendron giganteum; assembly: GCA_007115665.2. Classification (NCBI taxonomy): domain Eukaryota; kingdom Viridiplantae; phylum Streptophyta; class Pinopsida; order Cupressales; family Cupressaceae; genus Sequoiadendron; species Sequoiadendron giganteum. Next base: position 40,559,495 of record CM021105.1, read on the forward strand.
GGAGGAAAAATCTCTTGAAAACACCAATCCAACCAAGACACTGACTCAAACTCCATAAATTAAGGAAAGAGCACCCCTCTATAGGAAAGAATTGCATGAACACTTTTTCCACCAAATCCACAGATCAACAACATCCACATACTCCATCTCAAAAGGAGTAACTCCCACCTCAAAAGGGAGAGTAGCTGAGAAAACCAGTGCAAGTAGCTTCCACCCAGACCAACAATAACCATCTTCACCTCTATAGAAGATGAACCCACCTTAATAGGATCATTATTTGCCTCTATAGAAGAACCACACTATAGAACCAGGAGAAAAGCCACCAAACCAGTATAAAAAATAACCACACAATCCTTCAACATAATAGGCATCAAGAGTTTAAAGAGAAACAAGAGAAACAAAAACATCCTAGTCTTGAAGATAAACAAGAAAAATAACCCATCCACCCACCAAAGAGCCAAATAAACAACAAAAGAAAATAACATATGGATCTTCAAATAAGACAAGAATAAAACCCCATTCAACCCCCATTTAGAAGAAAATAACTCCCAATAGTAGGGCACCAACTGGAAAAGCAACCCAACCATGAAAAACCCCAACCAAAAGATGATACAAAACTGAAAGAAGAGGAAATTAAACCCGAACCTAAAGAAGAGCACATAGAAGCATAGAGGTGTCCCGAAGACAACCAAAAGAAATACCAACTTAAAAATCAGTCCCAATAGGAAAAAACACCTCCAAAAGAGAGCCCAGATCTAAATGAAAACCCCATTTGAAAAAGAAGGCCAAGTCAACCAAAAAGGGTACCCAATAGATCTAGAAGAGAGCCCAAGAAACAAAAAAAAAACTCCAAGAGCCTTTTAGCACAAACATGCATCACACCACCAATAGCCAAGGTTTAACTAGGACAAAAGGGGAAGCCAAGCTAACCCTACCTCCAACAAGCATCACCAAAATAGATCCACCATTACTAGAGGCAAGAAACCCCAGAGCACCCAGACATACACCACACCTCATGAACCGAAACCTCAGCCCCAATAGACAAAGCCAAACCGATATAGAAGACCAACAACTCCATGATCTTCCCGTCCGAACCCAACACAATACTATGGTCAGTCAACTCAAGATAGTGTCCATAAGGAAACCGAGCAACCAAAGACATAGCCTCACCATTACTCTCGAGCATCATGGAGTCAACAAGAAACTGCCACATCCCAACATCAGGCACGAATAAAAAAGCTACCCCAGAAAGCCGAAAGCCACAACCTCTTTAGGACAAACCCAAGAATGCAACAAGGGAGGCATCCACAGACTCAAACCATACCTCAAAGAATTCCAGCAAGCTGATGACCCACTTTCCATCACCGTCGTCGTCCTCAGGATCCCCATCCTCCTCATTTGCTACAAAATTTGAATCACCTTGTTCATCGCTATCACTCCCACTCCCTCTCTCCATCACCAAGTTCCCCTTTTCCACATTGTTACATTATGGTGAACAGAAATTTTGACATCATGGAACAATTTAAAATTGCAGTAATTCACCCTAGATCTAGATTTTGCATTGCATTGTTTTGCTTTTCTCATTTGAGGCTTCATTATTCCATCATTAAAAAGTAACAAAAATTCAAAAAGTTGCATATCATATTGCATTAGAGCTTGCCTTAGGGTTCATTTTAGTCACTTAGATCAGATTTGCATTAAAAATTTCATTCATAATTATCATTTACATTGTTGCACATTTGTATTTGAATCATATAGTTGTAATTTGAGTGGATTATGAAAAAATACTCAGTTGCAAACCTGTTTGTACGCAAAAGTACAAACTTTAGAAATCATAGTAAACATTAAAATTTTGAATTTTAAGCACCTTTATTAAGGACCCATATGCCCTAGGGAGCCTGTCCTTGTACACTTACATTATATAATTTTTTCACACTTTTATGTCTCAATGTTTGCATCTAGTGTTTGCTTGCAGAACTCTATTTTGGAATTCTTAATTACATTTAAATAGGAATCTTTTATTTAGTTAAAAAAGTGATAAAAAGAAGAAAAAAAACTGCATTGTTTTGTTTCATAATTGCATTAAAATCATCATTCTCAATTTTAGGAATCTTAAAATCAAACAATTTATGCACTTTACATAAAAAAATTGCATTCAAAATTCTCATTTCTTGCTCATGTAATATTACACATTTGCATTGGTATAAAGTAAGAAAAATTTGGAAAATGATTCACTATTATAACTATTTTCAAACATAATCAAAATCCTTAGGCAGTTTGCCAATATTACAGATGACCTTTTGTATATCTTTGCAAAATTTCTATCTTCAAAATCCTTAGGCAGTGTATTACACAATCAAAATTTAAAATTCTAGATACCCTATCTAGGACTTAGACACCCTTGGGTGTCTCTATCTTGTTATCTACTAATAACCCAAATTTTCATGATAAAATACTGCTAGTAGACTTTTTTTGGATCTACTATCGGATTCCATGTCACCTGTTAAATAATCGTCTAAAAAACATTACAAAATCTCATATCATCATGAATTAGTGTTTTGGTAAACTTTGGATGTCCTTGAAGTCCTTGGTTTACGTTTCAAGTTGTGTGTTTGGAAATGACCCTAATTTTGATAATGACATCCATGATACTTAATATCCTTTTACAAGTCATTTTGATGTCTTGGGTCAAGACAAAGAGAGCATGAATGAGTTCATAAAACATTCCTTATGTAACTTTGAGAATAATGCAAACTTTTATCCCTCAATGTAATGGCCTAATACCCCAAATCAACAACCAACACGACCTACCATACCAACACTTAAAAAGATTCACCTTGTCACATCTAAATATTGAATCAAAAGTCATACCTCAAATAGCATGCATGGAGATACCTACCAATAACAATGACAAGGAAATCACATCAACCAACCCTCCATCATATGAGCATAAAGTTAAAAACAAGCCCATTAAATTGGAACAAACTTATGGACAAGGATTTAAAATATTAAAGAAACAAGGATGTGACATAGAGAATGTGTTGAATGCACGATACAATTGAGAGGGGGGCCTAGGGAATTAGTTTTAACTTAAAACTTCAAAACCCTCACAAACATTTAGATCCACATTAATCCAATTAACCCTACAAATCTATTAAAATGATTCATCATGAAATTAAATAACAAAAATTGAAACACATCAACAACATGCACAAAGGAACACCGGATTTATGTGGAAAATCCAAGATGGGAAAAACCACATGGTGAGGATTAACTCATAATATAAAGTAATATCAACACCGAATATAATAGGGCTCATTGTCGAGTGGCTCACTTCTCAAAAGAAAGGCTCATTGTTGGAATAGAAAACAAGATAAAGAAGAGTGTTACAATGATAAATCCATCTGAAAGCAACTATTGGAAATCAAGAGTTCACCCTTAGCCAGGTTAGACTTGACTATCCTATTGAAACATGGAAACACTCTCATATTGTGGGTAATCTACAAATGAGAGAAAATCTCCAAAGTGGGTTGGTTCCCTGTAGCAAACCACCTAATCTAAAGGAATTTTAGAGGAAAATTTTAGGAGGAAAACATGGAAATGAAATCCTAAAACCTAAGGATGATTCACTAGAAATTTTAAATATTTTGATAACTTCTCTCTCAAAAACCTCTCAAAAACCTCGACCTTCACAATTATGACATGACATATAACTCAACAAATGTTTTGTATGAAGGCTCACAAGATTGAGCACACGATACAACCTGACTTACATGAAGCCCTTTCACACAAGTTTTCAATAATAAGACATGAAAAGGACTCTACAAATTCGAATCACAATAAATATCATATCATCACTACAAAATTGAGACAAGAAAATGGAAAGGAAAGCTCTGCTATTTTTTATTGAAAATATTTGAAGGAGTAATAAGTTCAAAATCTGAGTACAAATTATTTTCAAAACTCTACAAGATGAACTAGAGAGTAAGAAACAATAATTTGAACTGAGAAAATTAAAATTTTCTCCAAACTTATATCTCTCAAGTGTCTCCAATAGAAAAAAAGGGAAAAAATAGCTCAATTGCATCTCTGAAAAATCAATTCTGATCCATTTTTGAGCTCCATAGAAAAGTAAAAAAACGAGTCCCTCAAATTGCTCCAAACTGCACCAAAAAGATAGAAACTTTCTAACTCCAAAAGGTTGATCAAAAGCTCCACAAAATCAGGTTCAAACTGCATCAGAATTGAAAATAGAAGGTTTAGTTTTTTTTATCTTTTTCCAATTTCACCCAAGAACTCAACTCAAAAAAATAAAGATTTATCAACACTACTTTTATCAAAACTATGCTTAGAAATAATACATATTAAGATAATTTATAAAAATATTATCTTAATATTGTTTTACAATATCTTGTAGCTTTGATTTTTTACAAATAACTCAATCTGATTCTGATTTTTGAGAGGAACTGATTTTCGCTGAAATCACATATTTTTAGAAAATATAATGATTTAAGCATTAAAAAGTTCCATTTTAAGGATTCCAATTGAAGAGGGTTTGATCAAACCACCTCAGATCAAACCCCCTTGGATAGAACCTCGCTATTTTTAAAGCATACCTATAAATGAGTCTCCTTTACACCTATCAAAATGCTGATACAAAAACACTTTTGATATACCTTTTGGGGGATCAAATGAATTCATTTAAAATTTATTTCAAATGATTATGGTAGTCCTTGAAATGAGCTATCCCAGGAATATAATTTTACTATGTTTTGGTTTTATTATGTATGTGTTTTTTTAGTTTTATTAAACATAGGTTTTTCACTGAAAATCAAGCTCTTTGTCTTGCACATGTGGAAAAATAGAAAATTATCAAAATAATTTTTAAAAAAATATGTTTGTGCTATATTTTGATTTCCTTGATCCATTAAAAAAAATAAAATTGAATTTTGATACATACAGAAAAAGTTATGTTGTATACAATCCGCCTATGTCTGAATTGCAATTGGTTTGACTTCGAAACTCTATTAAGGAAAAAATATTCAATAAAATACTATGAGACCAAATGAAAGTGTTAGATATTGTAGATACAAATCTAAATTCAAAAAAATTATAATTTTATCCTTCATTAAAAGAAAGTTATGTTGTATATGGTGAGCGTCACTTTTTAAAAATGTTGTTTTTTGAAAAAAACCAGTTTTCATGGGAGATGGAAAATGAAGTGCAATATTACTCCAAAAATTTTGAAAAATATATTTTTAGAATCTATAGACAAAATGTGATAAGACTCTACTTTGCATCATCTTCAAATTCCTCACGGTTTAGTCGCTATAGGTTACCGAATGTGAAGATTTAGTTAAAAATAATCATTTTAGTGTCCAGTTTGGCCAAAAATTGTAAACCACTATTGTGGGATCACCCTATAATATATATCAATCTAGGCATTTGATTTTCTCCAAAATCATATGGAAAATAAGGCCTAAAGTCTTCAAGATTTCATTTTGTGAAAAATAAAATATTCCCCAAGGCCTTGATATTCGATTCTCTAATGAAGATTAAAAGGCTCCTATTAGATTTGTTTTTTCTATAAAAAAATCATAAAATCTAAGGCACTTATCGTATATGCCTACTTAAATTTTATGCTTGAAAATTATGTGTCACAAGAAATCTACTTGATTTCTTGATAGGGGCATGAATTAAATCAAAGTCACAACTCCTAAGGTTGACATAAAATACAAGGGCATTCGGATTTTAAAATTGAATGTGATAAAAAGCCTAAGTTTGAATTAGGGAATTGGGAAACCCTAGCACAAAATCAAAGCTAATCCCTAATTCTTTGCATCATTTCACTTGGCATTTTGGAAAGAAATGAGCTCTGCACTTGGCTACCATGGCAACTAGGGTTTGAGAGCTCAAACTTCATCTTTTTCTGCATCTCTATGTCGATTCTCCTCTTTCTAATGTGGAATTCCCATGAACTTGATGATAAGATGTTTCTTCACCATTCTGAGGTACTTTGACTCCATTTTTTGAAGAAAAATTGGCCTCTAGGGTGTGGCCATGATACTCTTTCTGATGTATTTTCTTTATTTTGTGTTCTCTATTAATACCTTGCTTGCATTGGCCGCCACTAGAGAACTTGGTTTGATTTTTTTGAGGAGAAATATGGGAAGAGCCACGACCTTTCACTTGCCTAAATTTGCACGTATCATTTCTCTCCACTTATCTAGGTGATGGTGTGTACTGCCTTACTAGTTTAGTTTTCTTTTCCATTTTGCACATACCAACACCTTCATAATTAATATATCTAAAAATAAATAAATTGAAAAGACCACTATTAACTTCAAAATCTTCAACTTTCTTGATTTGCAATCTTTGTACTACTCAAATTTGAAGCAATTTATCACCAAAAATGTGCAAAGAATTAATTTGAATTAACCTTCCATTCTAAAGACAATTATCTGGTTGCCATCTTGCTTACGATTTCCAAGACTTCTCTAGAGGAAACTATGTACCGCATTTATTTCATGGATTTCTATAAATTTTGCATTGCTTCTTTATGAATTCTTCACACGCTTTCTTCTCTTTCTTCTTTGATTTTTCATTTTCTTACTCTATTTTCTTTCATTTGCTTCTAAGCCATGGATACTCCAATTTTTTTGAGTCGTTCTCGCTTCGAAAATGTTTCCTTAGGAAGTATCACATCTTAAAGGCTCGAAAAGGTTTTCTTCATTGGGACTTCTAGTTTTACAATACCAAATTTGTGCTTAGTCCTCAGGGAAAAATATGTAGAATCGAACTGCTACTATCGCGTTTACTTCGAGGTGGCTTCTCATTTTGTAGCGTCTCTTCTGGATATAGAGATTTATGTGGAAGATGTTCGCTCAATTGGTAACATGATAGTGAGACCTGAATACTTGGAGAACCTGAACACTATTTTATCTGTGGTGCACCCGACCATTGGAATCCCCTCGATGGATAATATTCCTTGATTCTTGGAACATGGGGAAATAGTTCCTCTTCGGTCTTTTCTCTCAGACCTCCATATTCAAGACTTTGAACCTCACAAGGAACTTGCCGATATTGGATATTTAGCTCTGATGGATGAGGCTTTCCATATTGATTGACTGATAACCACCCTATAGCTAGGCTCCCTCTTTTTTGACTTTTTTTCTCTTTTGGAACAAGAATTTTGATAATGATGTATATACGTGATATACACACACATATATAGCTTTTAATACTTTCAAAGCATGCATTTATTGTGTATGGTTTTATCATTTTTTGCATTTTAGTCTATTTCTTTATAAATGTTTGGAATAACTCTCATGTTTGGAAGGTAAGTAAAGAAGAATCTACAAATTCAAAAGCCAGGCAAAAGAAAGAAAGAAAGAAAAAGAAGCGAAAACAAACCCTAAAAAAAAAACTAACCCTAACTAACTAGGCATCTAATCTAGAAAATGATTAACACTAACAAAACAACTAATTATAATTTCTATAATTATTTCCATTGTCATTTTGGTATGAATTATATAAGGTTTATCCTTAAATTCATTCAAAAGAATTTCAACGATCCTACTGCAATAATGAATTATTTTAAATTTTTTGCATTTGATAATCATAAATTCAAAAGAGTACTTACCAATGACTTGACTCAAATGTATGAAAATGACTTCATTAAAGGTTGATTTCACACACTTTTTCTGATGCAACCATACTCTACCTTCTTTCAACCCTGGTTCATGGTTCATTTTTGTACTTTATCTCCATGAACGACTATGTTCATCTTCCAACTTTCTCCTCTGAGAATTTTCATGTCTTCAGTCCTGTCTTCACTTTTCACTTTATTAGACCAAGATATATCAAAATTTATATTATTATTAGAGAGAGAAAAAGTAAAAGAATGATATTTTGTATCTTGCATAAAATTAGGGAAATTTCCCTTTTTATCATTTAAATTTTTTGTTTGGGATAAAATATACGCATCTCCCACTCCTTTTCTTCAATTTTGTTTTCCACGTATAAGGAGAATGATGACTCATCAATTTCATTTCCTCGTTTCTGGTGCAATATTCTGAAATCTCAATATTCTTGTTGATTTTCTTGCAACATGTTATGGTTTTCATTATAATAATTGTAGTTATCCAACAGTTTTGATGTATTGGTTGATTATTTATTTTTTTTGGCTTTACTAGGGTTGCACACAATTTTTTCTAACGACTCTTTAGTTCTATCAGTTATAACTTCTTCTGTTAATAGAATCACTTTACACATGTTTAAGCTCAGCCTAATAAAAAAAAAATCACAATTGAGTTCATTGTGATTGGTTGTATCATGAATTCTACATTCGGTGACCCTAAAAAAAGTGAGAAAGCTCAAATGATATAATCTTTGGTTAAAAAATTTCACAAGTTTCTCAACTTCCATACTGAAATAATATCTTGTATTTAACTTCGATTTACAAGCTTTAAAACTCAAGACTAGATAAATAGAAAATAATAAGATTTCCCTCCTTCTAGCACTAGTTCATGTTGATAACAATTTCACTTGCACATTAGTAGTGTCGAATAAGAAAATCCATAGGAAAACCACGAAGAAGCCTATTCTTATTGAAAGATATGGAACAAAACAATCTTAAAGGGGAAATATACCTAAACAAAACAATAAGATTAACTTAGTTCAATCCCAAGTCTTTGGTAAATCAGGTCATGATCATACTAGGTTCGCTTTAGGGTATGATGTTAATTTATTTTTAATCTCAAAGGGAATATGTCTGTTAAAAATCATATTTATACTAATCACTAAGTTTTCAATTTGGATCTTAAGAACAATTATCATGAAACCAAAAGATTTGAAATAATATTTTATGAACATCAACAATTTCATTTGCTATCACTTAAGTAGATTTAGCTTTAAGCATTCAAAAATTCTCTGTAATCAAAATATTTTCAATGAATTCCATCCATTTATCTATTTGTTTTGAATATTTCAAAGAATTTGAACATCTATTCTAAAATAAAGCATAAAACATACTGAAATTAAAATTTCTCCTGGTTATTCTCCACTTATACCCCCAAGGTTTGATTAAATCAAAGCAAGCCGCTTTATAATTCACCAAATTTCTTTAGAGCTACATACAAAATGGTGTGAGATTTTAAAGAGAAGGGTTTAGTTTGGACACCGAGTAGTTTTTGTATGCACCCTTAAACGGTGCAACATATAGGCTTGTTTAGCTGAAATAATGAAACCAGCTACAAAAGATTCATGAGATAGGTAGGTATCAAATTTTCTTTGATATTAATCAATGTCTATGTGCATAAAATTTTTTAGACTAGAATGATCTAGAAAATAGGAAAAAAGAACAAAACTTAAAGAATCTTTCGCTCTTCTGACATCCACAAATTTTGAACTTAACTTAAAGAAAGAAATCCTTTGGCCTTTTATAGAACACAAGGCATAGATAGGATAAGACAAATACATGAGAGGAAATCCAAGGGATGAATCACATCAAGGCATGTGGAAGATAGTAATTAACCAAGAAACTACAATTGAAATCCTTTATGATTGACTTCAATTGGTCATTGAAGCTCTTCGGGTTTTAATCTATTATTATTGCCATGATAATAACTTGAATTGGGATAGTGCATTGGAACTTCCCATACATACAAAATGATATTATTATTGCTCCATTCGAACACTTGGTTTTGCTTCAGATATACTACTCTTAGGAATGGGCTTCCCCATAGATTGACATTTTTCTCCATCACATATACAATACCGAGATCTCCAGCATTCCGGTGGACTCAAAGCCTTATGCATAATAACCTCCTAGAGTAAGAAATCCAATCTAGAAATGATTCTATCCATGATTCAAATTTTTCTGATCGTCCATACCCGAACTTTGCATAACAATCTATATTTTTTGCAATCACAAATTCCACACAATAAATCCTTGTAAAAAAAAAAAAAACATTTATAAACATCTTATGTAAATAAAACCATTATTCAAATGTTATACTACAAATTTCCATAAACAACATGCTTTCCAAAAGAACATCACAAATTATTGTATGATTATCTTCAACATATATATACTAGACTACCAGACCATCAGACTCATTAGATAATCACAATACTTCACAACCCAGTACCTGGTACCTGGTACCTGGTATTCAACTTCACCCATAACTCTCCCCAAACTTCAGTTTTACTGGACTTCCTTCTATCCCAAGCTTCAAATATCGGACTAGAACACTTGACTTACATCATTCCTTACCTTTTCTGCTTTTCAAACAATCTCAATTCTTGGTATATAATTCCTAGAATTCTTTACTACGAATCATTCTTTACATCAAAGATTTCTTTTTATATCTCTTTTCTCTTCTCGATGATCTTCCAAATAGCTAGATAATACCATAAGAGTTAAAATAATAATAATTTGGGGGTAGCCTTAGAATCTTGGGGTGTGTTGTGAGACCACACAACAAATATCTATATTGACATGTACTTTTATTTCATTAAAGATAAAGACAAAAGAATAAGGTTGGCATTGATATGATTGAGATGTTTGAAAATTTATGTGTAAGAAATACAATATTTTGATGAAGTTATTTGAGAGCCTAAAGTCTCTTAATTTAGTTCTAAATTGGATATTGTGGATAGGTTTAGACTTGAAGGATCTCATGAAGATAAATTTGATGATGAAGGGAGATATTAAAAATGGAGGACCCACTGAAGATATAAATTTTTATTGAAAATGATTATATTTAAAAGTAATTAACAAGAAATTTAAATTAAACTAAGTCCCACTCCTTTGATGATAGCATTCATTGTTAGAAAGAAAACATGGTTGACTAATTATAAGAGAAATTATACTAGCACAAGTTTCACCCCATTGAGGTGCAATGGTTATGCCAATAGCAAGATATACGTGCAAGAAAGTGTAAATTTATTTTTGCAAGACTAACTACATATAAAAAAAGTGTAAATTGTTATTCACAAGGCTATATATGTATAGAAAAAGTCATTTGGTGGTGCACTACGAGAAGATAAGAGCAAGAAATCATAAATGTAGTCTTGTAAGACTAACTATGTATAGCAAAAGTCAAAGTTGGCGATGCAATGCAAGAAGATTTGAATTTGAACAAACAAAACTTTATTTAAATTGGTATGTTATGGTAAATGGTTTTACAACATAGTATATTTTGTACAATGAGAGGAGACTGGTAACATAAAATTTCGATTGGAGAAAGCATAGGTGTTTCTGGTTTATGATATACCTTCTGACTAAATGTAACATAATCGAGAATAGTATGTTGTGGGGAAATATTTTTGTAATACAAAAACTATTTTTTGACACATCGAAATCACAAACTCAAGAGATTGGTTATGTAAAACACATTTGTTGGTGGTGGATGATGAGGTTCTATAATATATGCCATTTTTCTTCAAGACCTATAGAAGAAAAGAAATGGAATGGTTAGATGCGGTGTTTTAATTATTTACTTGTATAATAATATCTACGTATTCAATCTATAGTGCTACTATTATTAGGAAATATTTTTTCCAATGTATTAACAAAATCACCATAATAAATTGAATATGCTCAATTCATTGATGATGTCGACACCTTTGATTGATATGTATGCTTGTAGCTGATTTTGTCATGGTTTGGAGTAGATATTTGCAAAAGAGAAATTTTTATTAAAAGTGGAATTGATGATCTGACAATAATTGGGAGAGACGTGAGGGAGAAAGGGATAAGAGTTGTGTACCTTCACTTCTTATAGATAGTTGTTGTAATCGAGCTTCCTCTTCTTTCCTCATAATTGTGTATGAATTGTTCTGCATTTTGGAGTATCTTTCAAAGGAGAACATTGGCTAGATGTGAAGGTCGTCCAACAATTTGACTCTGGATATAGCTGTAAATGTTATTCCTTTCCTTTCCATTTTATTAATTTCAATTGTTTCTTTTTGTAGTGTTAGGCCTTGGGATTTGAGTATGGTAATATCCCATGCCATTATAAGAAAAATTTTCCTTCAGCTACCCAACGATACAAGTATTATTGGTGTACTTTTGGGGTCATCTTCATTCCATGGTGGCCCACTATAATTATTGATCCTTGCTACAACATACATGGCAAATTCTGGTGGTCTAGATCTAGGGCTGTAAATGATCTCAACAACTTCACCTATAGCTCCATTTACAAGTCTAGCTTGTGTCCATATGTTGGTTGTGAGCATGATGTGTTGTCCTCTACAAATCAATATGTGTTTTTCAAGTTTTTCATCAGTAGTTGCATTATCTTATCTGGTCCTGGTGCTTATTATGGTACTTACCGCAATTGCACGGTTTAACAATTTTAACATTCTTCTATTGTGCATTCTTACTAAATCATTCGTAGTGAACAAATGCATTGATTTTTTGAATTTTTCTTTTTCAGTCAAGGTGAGCTTCTTGTCTATGTGTTTTATTAGAAGTTGTCGATCCTCTTGTGTTGCTTCTACATTTTGTATGTTTTGCAACATTTGAAGAAAATTTCTTTGTGCTAGAGTCTAACCTTGTTGACGAAATACTATTTCTAAGGTGACAACGGCCATGAACTAGTGCCACGGTGTTTTTGCATTTGAGTGTGATGTGTAAATAGGTATGTCCATCATAGGTGGTAGTTGGGAAAGGTCACTGATCAATACTATTGATACCCCACCAAAGTATAGATTTTGTTAGTGGGGGAAGGACTCATGTAGCATCAAATCTATTTTCAATAGTAACTTTGGCCCTATAAAGATCATCTCATCAATCAAAATATATCTTATGTGTTTCATCTCTTCCTGAAATGTTGTTAATGCTTGGCCCCACAATGGGTGCATTTCTTTGATAAGAATCCAAAGAGTTTGATGTATAGTTGATGCATGTATATTAAATGCAACAACCCCTATAGGAGCTAATGCAAGCATTTAGCTTCTTTGTTGTAGAGTGCTACTCTTGAGTGCTTTTCTTGTGCGAGCAATCAAGTAGGATTTTCCTATACCTATTGTTCCTTGAACGATCATGCGTAATGGTTTGTCTGAGTGATGTTTGTTGTGTTCAATAATATGTGTGAGTGCTAGTTTTGTTTCGGTGATAATGTATATTTTGGGACATCAAACTTACCTGGAACATGCTCTTCTTGGATGCATGTTTTATTCATGTTTATGAATAATGTGGTGATCTCATGAAGATCTTGGGGCACTATAAGTTGATCCCATATGTTGTTGCTATCAAACTCATATTTGCCAAGAATCTCAAGTTCATTTATATTGACATTGTTTGAGGGGCCCATTTGTGAAAATAATTACCATTCATTCATTTTTATTATGTCCCTTTTGTCCATCTTAGTTTCGTTGTCTTCTTCTTCACCGTCGGTGTTGTTGGGTCTCAAAAATGCAGGTTTGAACCATGAGAGGTTGCCAAGATCTCACAACACTATTGGCCAACTAACAAGGCCAACCAATACAGTTGAACCTTCTACTCTTAAGGCTCTGCTAAAACTAGGAGGGTATACCTATATAAATGTTGCAAATTCTGAACTATACTTCATGATAGATTAAACTATCCACAATTGCAACATGATAGTGGAGCGATATTATCTAAATTTGGTATAAATAGTGTATGCAATATGAAGGTAAATCTTGATATGTTCAGTTAATAGATGTCAAATGAAATGAATAAAACTAAGTAATAAAAATAAAGGAGACCAGTGCCTTGTTGGGTAAAAACAGAGTCAAATGAAAGTCTAAGATGAGTGGTTTTTATCTAGAAAAATATCTAGTTGTTTGGCGTACAAATATGAGTTTATAACTGGTATAAACATGAAAGAATGTGATTGAAAGACCCTACTTGAGGCAGAATACCAATCCTAACTATCTGATTCTTCTTAATGATCCAAGTAACATTCCCAAATTACTGTAATTGACTGAAAGGAATTTAATTCTTCTTTAAAGAAACCAATTAATCAAATCACATGGATACAACAAATGTGCACTAATAAATTGAACATAAACTTGATATTTCAACTTAAATAATCAAGAAACATCAGATTGGAGACAATCAAATAATTGCAGAAATCCAACAAACAGTCTATACCAGAATGAAGCCACAAAATAAATAATCTTTCATTATCTTCCTCAAAATTTATACATGCAACATAGTCTTCTTGAATGCAAACATTCTGAAAATATTATGTTTGCTGCTATCTATCCTATTCTAATTCTTCCTCTCTTCTCTTTTCTGCAACTAATTTTCAAATATTTATATATTATACCTCAAGAGTCACGACTCTTTATTTTACTGTTATAGCCATTCACATTCTGTTGACAAAAATTAAAACATCTAATTATATTGCCTTATCGGAAAATAAAATGTTTAAACTATAGTGTGATATCCTTTATTTTTCCTTTATATCCTTTCCCATCTTTATTTCACTTTATCTGCTCCTTACAATTTACTTTATATGTCTCCACGGGTTTTGACTTTGACCGCTACCTTGCTACCACTCAACTACGAGATTTGTTTTAACTCCTAGTGGTATGGCGATATTAGCTTTTACTGTTAGCTCTCATCATTACTTGCGTTACCGCAGCCTATATGTTGCCTTCTCATGGTACCAAGGTATCCAACTGTTATTGCCTTCTCTTCTCCTACCGTTCTACTATGGTTTGCTTCCTGACCATCGATGGTACCGCGACATGACCGTTAAGTGTCATCTCTCCACTTCCTCTCGGCTATTGTAGTCACCGCGATCTGTGGTTTAACTGTGCACGGTGTAGCGGTAGAAATTTTCTGCTTCGCTTCATCTTTTATCTTACCGACACTGCAACATCATGGTCAATGAATTAACTGCATGCGTGTGGGGGTGATTGTTTACTACCCATCCTTCACTGTTTACCGCACTACCACGGTCACCAAATTAGATTTAAGTGGTACTGGGGTAGCTATTTCTTGGCCATCACTTGTTTGATTGCCTTCATTTTCTCACCTATTGACTGTATACCATGCCACTGTGGTCTATGAGATGACCGCCAGCAGTAGCACGGTAAGCATCTCCTGCTATGCCAACCGGTATCTCCTCCATCTGCTGACTAATACTACACCACCATGGTCTATGAGATGACCTCCTATAGTTTTGCGGTAACCGATTGTTGGCCGCTAACTGTCAACCTCCATCGTTTCCCCTTGACCACTAGAGTCACCGCGGTCTATGGTTTAACCGCACGCGGTACTGTGGTATGTCCTCTAACTGTTTACATGTCGATGAATTACCGCCCATCGCAACCCTGCGGTCTATGTTTAGACCGTGTGCGGTGGCATGGTAAGCACTTTATACTTGCCTGCTAACCGCTACCACCATATCACATGCCCATTGTGGGAAGCTGCGGTAAAGTGGTAAGTGACATAAAAACAATTTTTTAAAGCAGCAGTATAAGATATTAGGTGTATGAGAATTTTTGGAAAGGGGAAAAAATAATTTTATATGAAAAGGATAGGAAAATGTGAGGGAAAAATGGGGAAACCCTTAGTTTTTCTTATGGATTTTTTAGGTTCTAATAGTGGCTCTTGTTGGGGATGAGTGGTTGTTCAATCACTGCAAGAATCTAGAATTCTTTGGTAGAGCAGACTGAGTAAATGATATGAAAAATAAAAGTTGTGGCAGATGGAGGGAATGAAGAGATGAATGATATGAAAATGGAGCAAATGGAGAATGGAAAACCCTACACTACTGTACATGGAAAGAAAACAAAGTTTTCAAAAAGGGAACTCCTGAGAGTGTCCATGTACTAGAAAACCCAGAACCTTCCTAAACTACTGTGCATGGAAAAGAATATTTAAAAGAGGTTTAGATAAAAAATTGTCCATGCACTGGAAATTCTTAACCCTCTACAACTTTTCAAGAGAAAAAATGCTTCAGGAACTGCCCATGTATAGGCAACTCCTGCTCTTCTCCAAACATATTTTGCAAGTAGTATGAATCCTCTCCTCTTTTACCAGTAATAACGAAGGGCCCCAACCACAATGCTTCAAATTTACCATGTTTTCCTTTCTCATGGCATCTTGCATTCCACATCAGTACCAGATCATTTTCTTCAAATCTTCTATTTTTTACTTTTTTATCAAACAAATACTTCATCTGTGACTGTAACTTTATATTCTAGTTTTGAGCTATTCTTGTTATTTCATCAAGCTCTGCCAGTTGCTCAATTATCTCCTCCATTGGTTCTGGGACATCTATATCTTCTTGAAGGATAAATTTTTAAACTGGCAACAAATTTTGTAAAGGCATCCTAGCTTGTGTTCCATACACTAATTCATATGGAGATTTTCCAATTTCCTTCTTCACAATAATCCTATCTACCCATACAACCAATCTTAACTTTGAATCCCAAGACTTTTTATTTTTACTGAGCATTCTTCTTATGATTTTCAAAAGACTCTTGTTGCTGGATTCAGCCTGACCATTAGCTTGTGGGTGGTAAGGAGCATAATAAGAAACATTAATACCATGCATACTACAGAAAATATTGAACTCATCCGATCTGAAACACATCCCATTATCTTTGATTAATCTTAATGGTGTGCCAAACTTGGTAATAATATTATCCATTAGAAAATTGATCACAACTTTACTTTTTGCTTGCTTGGTTGGGATTGCTTCTACCCATTTAGTGAAGTAATCAGTGGCTACCAATATCCATCTGTGTCCTCCACTTGATTTCTCTTGTATCTCCCCAATAAAATCAATCCCCCATTGATGAAAAGGGGCTTCGACTTGCATAGGTCTAAGTGGTAAAGCTCCCTAATATTTCATTTTTCCTAAAAACTTTTGACATGCCTCACACTTTCTTACATATGAAAAAGAATCATTAAAGACTTTTGGACAATAATAACCTACCCTGAGAATTTTATGTGCAGTTTTTTTTGCAAAATAATGGCCTCCACAGACCCCTTCATGCATCTCTTTTAAAACATGTTTAGCCCGTGACTCGTCCAAACATAACAACAACATCCCATCCATGTTCTTCCAAAATAAATCACCTTCTATGAATACATATCTAGATGCTTGTAGTTTCAAAGTTCTTCTCTAGTTATCATCAAATCCTTCAGGGCACTTCATGTTCTTGAGGTAATACATGATATCTGTGTAAGAAGGTATATTCTCAATACTTGCAATCACATTTCCTTCATCTTCTCCATTGTAATTTTTTTATTTTCTTGGATATTTGCTTCTGCCATTAACTTGGCCAATCCCTGGCCTCTGACTAATTTGGTAATTTGTATTTCCATATCAAATTCTTGAATTTTATTAATCCATTTGCATCTCTTCCTTGTTACTTCTGACTATGTCAAGATATCTTTAACAACTGTATGAGGAACATAAGCAATCACTTTGGCTCCAACTAGATACGGTTTAAAAGCTTTTGTGGATTTTACTAATGCAAAGGCTTGTTTTTCCATTATATCATATTTTAATTCTGACCCCTGCAATGACTTACTAAAAAAGGAAACAGGTTGTTCATGACCCTCATCATTTTTCTGTAGCATGATAGATGCTATGGTGTGAAATGAAGCAAAAAAAAATATTTGAAATGGTTTACTAAAATTAGGGGATTTTAGGATAGGGGCTTCTTTGATAGCCCCTTTTATAGATCTGAAGGCATCCATAGCTTCAGCAGTCCAGTCCAACTTTTCTCCTTTTTTGACATCTTAGATATAGGTTCAACAATCTCAACAAAATTGGACACAAACCTCCTAACTAAATTAATTTGGCCAAAAAATGATTGGATGGCTTTGATGTTTTTGGGCATAGGAATTTTATCTATGGAATCTACCCTTTCAAGATCTATCCTAATCCCATCCTTTGACACAATATGCCCCAAAAGTTTACCCTCCGTGACACCAAAATGACATTTTTTAGGATTAAGACTAATACCATATTCCAAAGCTTTAATGAAGATCTTCTCCAAGTCTCCCACATGATTCTCTACCCTTTTGGAATAAGCAGTAAGATCATCTTGATATACCACCATTACAACATTGATCAGGTCTACAAATGCCACATCCATGGCCCTTTGAAAGGCCACTCTTGCATTCATGAGACCAAATGGCATTCTTACATAGACATATGTTCCCCATGGAGTTGTAAAAGTTGTTTTGTACTACTCAGATTCTCTGACCTTAACCTGATTATAACCAGAGAAACCATCCATCATAGATAACAACTCACACCCTATTACTTTATGCAGTAAAGCCTCCATGTTAGGTAGAGGGTAATTATCTTTGAGGGATGCCACATTTAAATTTTTGAAGTCCACACATAGTCTAATATCTCCATTCTTATTTCTTACAGGAACTAGGTTTGATACCCATGTTGAATGTTTGATCGGTTTGATGATACCTCCATCTCTAAGCTTTGCCAATTCCTCTCACATCTTAGGTTCTAGAGTTGGATTGATAGGCCTTTGCCTTTGTCTGAATGGCTTTGCATCTGGTTTCAGTGGAATTTCATGTTGAAAAAGATCCTCTCTATACGCCTTCAAATCCTTATAAGACCAAGAAACATATGTTTGTACTTTCTTAGCAACGTAATCAACATTTTTTTATGGTCAGGCTTACCCTTTTTCCAATATAAACTATTTTAGGTGCCAATTCAGTTCCCAAATTTATTTCTTCAATGTCCTCTTTCTTAAGAGGTGTTTACTTCATGAGAGAATGACCATTTCAATCATACACTCTCTCTAATGCCATAATCCCTTTGGGAAGCTTGTTGGTTTTAAGCTTCAAAATTTCCTTACCAAACACAATCTGTTTCCCATCTACTTCTTCCACAAAAGCATTGAAATCAATCTCTTGTGCTTCATACTGGTCTATACAGTGAAGAAACTTCAAAAGGTCAGCATCATCATTAATAGCCTGCCAGCTATAAAGGTTGTCAGGGACAACGGGTCTTGTTTTAAATTCAACCTGAGATACCCCTGCTAAAGTGATATTATCTTTCTTCAAGGCTACATTAGCCAAAAAATCAGCCATCAAATTTTTAGATCTATCTATCCAATCAATCAAAAATGCATCAAACATTTCCGCTATATCCCACATAGAATTTCTATATTTTTTCATCCTTTTGTTCTTTGTAGCATATTTTGATTTGACTTGTGACACAACTAGCTTGAAATCACCCAAGATAGACAACAAATTAATCTTATGTTTGACAACCATGTTCAAACCAATTATGAAGGCTTCATACTCTGCCATGTTATTTGTAAATTCAAAAGCCAGCAAAAATGAATATTTAAATGTTGTACCTCTAGGTGATATGAAAACTATCCCCGCACCATTACCTTCTTGACTGCATGCCCCATCAAAGTACATTTTCCACACACCTTGCTGATTTTCAAAAATATGTTTATCAGTTGGGTCTTTGTTCACTAATTCAGGCTGAGGTAATTCTACTCTAAAATTCCCCAAATCTATATCACAGAAGCAATTAAGTTTCTCTGGAGGAACACACTCAACAATTTGATTCATTCTCGGTTCTCTATAAAACTTTACTTCTTCACCATTAACTGGTATTGTGGCATATGACAAATCAAACTGCACATTACCTCCAACTGTTGTAGTCCATTGTCTTGACAAAAGCATCCCAAATTGAGGAGGTGTATCAATCACAATTACATCAATATTATAAGTTACCTGTGGGTATGTTGCTAATTTTACTTCTATATTTTTCATAATCACCACAACTAGGACTAGCCTACTATCCATGGCATAACATTTACCACCCTCAATATCTATCCACATACCAAGTTGTTTCATTAATCCTACTGGCATAATATTCATAGAAGCACTTGAATCTATCATGCAATTTCTTACCAATTTACCGTTTATGAGTAGGGTAGTAAAAAATGAATCAATCTATGGTATATTCATTAAGCAGGCTTCTGGAATTTTTATCTCCTTCCTTTTATTAGTGACTTCAGGGACCTCCTTATTTTCAAGGTTTGTATTTTGATTCCCATTAGACATCAATTGAATGGCACCTTCCCTATACTCCTTAATTTTCATCATTTCAAGTAATGGGACATATATTTTTAATTGAGATAAGGTTTGTACGAAATAAAAATGTGTACCTTTAGTTTTGATCACCTTCTTTGGTTGTGTCAATTCTCCTTTGTTTTCCTCCTTATCCCCTTTGCATGTTTGACTTGGCTTTTGTTTATCCTTGGGGACTTCTTTACCTTCTTTTTTAGGAGCACACTTCTGGTCCTTTTTGTCATATTTCTTACAATCTGTCCTCTTTGCTATCTCATCTGATACCTTTTTTAGTTTTTACAAAAATTCCTCTTGGGACACCTTCACCCTCGTTTATTGTTCTATTCCTTAACCGATATTTGATCCTAGCTTCTTCCACCACTACAATAGTTAATATTTTGATCTCTTCCTCACTCGGTCTCCTTACACTGCATCTGTTAGTCTAAAGTGATGCAGTAGGGGGATCTTGTTCATTTGACTTTCCTCATATTCATAAAAAACTTGTTGTTCTGCCATATGAATATTGTATTTCTAATGGTTAACATCATACTCATATCCTCCTTCCTCTGAAGATGAATACTCCTTCTCCAAAGAGTTAAGAGTGTGGGAAGTTAAATAGATATTATGGTCTTTACCACCATAATTTTCCACTATGTCTTCTTCTGGTATTGACTGAGGTGTAACACAATGCTCTGGGGAGTGTGGTGCATAACAAATTGAGCACCAGGGACTCTTATCCACCATATATGCTCCTTTCCTTTTTAATGGATCCGATGTTTCTTTATTTCTTGGTCTATCACTTACCGACTTCCCATCCTTCCAGTTTGTATTATAAAGCATATCACTCAACCTTGGTATTTCATTCTTATAGGTATTTTATTGTCTATTTGGGGGAGCATATTGGGTAGCCCTAGGGTTTTCCATTTTATAAATCATCCCTGCAGCCTTCCTGTTATTCTCAATTGTGAGTGCTATCTTTTGAGCTTCAGCCAAATTCCTAGGGTCTCTGTTCCTAAGCTCATATCCTGTTCTGGGATCAAAAGATTTCAAGTAGATGCTTAATGTAGCAGGATCAACCAACTTGGACCCATGAGGTATTTTATTATGTAATTTTCCAAACCTCTGATTAAAGTCATAAGTTGACTCATTTTGATGCTTCTAGATAGTTACCAACTCATGCAAAGAAAAATCTGATGCACACTGATTCCCATATTTCTGAAGAAACTGCTCATAAAATATATTAATGGAATTAATGGATTTTGTTGGTAAATTGTTAAACCAGTCCCTGGCATCCTCGATCAATGAAATCATGAATAATCTCATATGTACATCCTCATATTGCATATCCAGGTCTTGAATAACTATTTTAAAGTTTCTCAGATGTTCCTCGACTATGACTACAGTACTTCCTATGAATTTTGGGACTAGGTTTCTCCAATTGGTATCCAGAGGGTAAGGGTATATCTAAAATCCGGTCAAATCAAACTGCCTGATCATGGTTGTATATTGTGGAGGAGGATTTTGATAATGCTACTGCTAGCACAATGGATTACTATTTCCCACATATTGATGATCTTGTGGAGGTATGTGCTACTGATAAGGAGGTAGTTGTACACCCTTATGTTGTGGTGGAGCATTTCGATTTCCACATTGGTTCCTTGGCTATTTTTGGTGGGCCCCTGGGGAATTTGATACTCTCATATTATTATTTTTATGAGGGAGCATATATTTAGGTGATTCAACCATTGGCATTTTAATATGAGCCTTTTGCAAGCTCAATTTCTCAAATTCTTGTGTTGCCTGACGCCTTCATTCATATTCTATTCTAAATCTTTCTGTTTCTTGCCTCATGCGCTCCAACTGTGCACTTGCTTCATTTTGGACCATAGGTTCATTATTTTCTTGAGATGTTTCTTCATATTCAAGTCTTTCCTCAAAAAAATTTGTTCTCTTCTCATACTCTATCTCTCTCCTTTTTTTAGTCTCAAAATTAGCCATGAACTCATGATCCTTCTCATGGTCTAATCACTAGAGGGAGTTTCTCTTCTCCTCTAGAGTGCAAAGTACTTTAGATGGGCTATTTTAATTTTTAATGCATCATATGAATTTTGTGTTTCTATTGGTGTCTTTTTGTTTTTAGTTGCTGGGTCGTTGTCATCAGACACTTTCTTGCCGTGATCACTATCTTTGTACAAAGATCTTCTTCCCTGCATGTTGTGAGTAATCGTGATAGTCTGAGCTCTAGGACGATTTATTTCTGATCTGTATTTTATTTTATCAGTCTCAACGCACTTGTTCATTCAGAGTCACCACCCACTTTTTTCTTAAAAGTGAGAAAACATTTATTATCTCACCCAGCAGAGTCAACTTTTCAAATTTCTTAACTGTGAATCTCTTTTCAATGACTCTATATGGAAAGGCTACTTGCCACTAGACTTTTCTCAAGTTGTTTCTCAATGGATTCACCAATTTGTTGGGTCTCAAAAATGCAGGTTTGAACGAGGAGAGGTTGCCAAGCTCTTACAACGCTATTGGCCAACTAACAAGGCCAACTAGTACAGTTGAACCTTCTACTCTTAAGGCTTTGCTAAACCTAGGCGGGTATACCTATATAAATGCTACATATTCTGAACTATCTTCCTGGTAGATTAAACTACCCATAATGGCAAGATGATAGTGGAGAGATATTATCTAAATTTGGTATAAATAATTTATGCAATATGAAGGTAAAGCCTAATATGTTCAGTTAACAAATGTTAAATTAAATGAATAAAAATAAGTAAATAAAGGAGACCAGTGCCTTGTTGGGTAAAAACGGAGTCAAATAAAATTCTGAAATGAGTGGCTTTTATCTAGAAAAATATCTAGTTGTTTGGCATACATATATGGGTTTATAACTTGTATAAACATGAACAAATGTGATTGATAGACCCTACTTGAGGCAAAATACCAATCCTAACTATTTGATTCTTTTTAATGATCCAAGTAACATTCCCAGATTACTGTAATTGACTGAAAGGAATTTAATTCTTCTTTAAAGAAACAAGTTAATCAAATCACATGGATACAATAAATGTGCACTAATAAATTGAACATATACTTGATATTTCAAATTAAATAATCAAGAAACAATAGATTGGAGACAATCAAATAATTGCAGAAATCCAACAAACAACCGATACCAAAATGAAGCCACCAAATCAATAATCTTTCATTATCTTCCTCAAAATTTATATGTGCAACATAGTCTTCTTGAATGCAAACATTCTAAAAATATTATGTTTGCTACTATCTATCCTATTCTAATTCTTCCTCTCTTCTCTTTTCTGCAACTAATTTTCAAATATTTATATATTATATCTCAATAGTCATGGCTCTTCATTTTACTGTTATAGCCATTCACATTCTGTTGACAAAAATTAAAACATCTAATTATATTGCCTTATCGGAAAATCAAATGTTTAAACTATAGTTTGATGTCCTTTATTTTTCCTTTTATATCCTTTCCCGCCTTTATTTCACTTTATCCACTCCTTACAGTTTACTTTATATGTCGCCACGGGTTTTGACTTTGATCACTACCCTGTTACCACTCAACTATGGGGTTTGTTTTTACTCCAAGTGGTATGGCAGAATTATCTTTTACTACTAGCTCTCATCGTTACTCGTGTTACTGTGGCCTACTTGTTGCCTTCTCATGGTACCGTGGTATCTGATTGTTACTGCCTTCTCTTCTCCTACCACTCTATGCGGTCTGCTTCGTGACCATCGGCAGTACCGCGACATGACCGTTAAGTGTCATATCTTTGCCTCCTCTTGGCTACTGTAGTTACCGTGATCTATGGTTTAACCGTGTGTGATGTAGCAGTAGAAATTTTTTGCTTCGCTTCACTATTTATCTCATCGCCACCACAATACCATGGTCAATGAATTAACCACGCGGGGTGTGGCGATGACTATTCATTGCCCGTCCTTCACTGTTCACTACACTACCATGGTCACTAGCTTAACTGCCAGCGGTATTGTGGTCACTAGCTTAACTGCTAGCGGTACCGCGATAACCATTTCTTAACCATCACCTAGTTGCTTGCGTTCGTTTGCTCACCTACTGATTGTATACCGCGCCACCACGGTCTATGAGATGACCACCAGTGGTAGCATGGTAAGCATCTCCTACTACACCAATCAGTGTCTTCTCCATCTTCTGACTACTACCGCACCACTGTGGTCTATGAGATGACCTCCTGTGGTTCTGCGGTAACCGGTTGCTGACCGCTAACCGTCAACCTTCATCACTTCTCTTGATCACCATAGTCACCACGGTCTATGGTTTAACCATGCACAATACTATGGTATGTCCTCTAATTGCTCACACACTGGTGACTTACTGCCCACCGCAACCTCGCGGTCTATGTTTAGACCACGTGCGGTGGCGCGGTAATTACTTTATGCCTGCTTGCTAACTGCTACCACCATACCGTAGGCCCATTGTGGGAAGCTACGGTAAAGTGGTAAGTGACATAAAAATGATTTTTTAAAGCAGCGGTATAAGTTATTAGGTGTATGAGCATTTTTGGAAAGTAGAAAAATGAATTTTATATAAAAAGGATAGGAAAATGTGAGGGCAATATGGGGAAACCCTTAGTTTTTCTTATGGATTTTTAAGGTTCTAATAGGTGCTTCATTCCAAGTGGGTGATGCAAGTGACATGTTGTACATCATATTTGGATGCACTCATTTGCTTCCAATTTGTAATTATTGTATCCTTAGTAATTCCTATGTTGATTTCTAAGCTTCAAAAATGTTTGTACAAAAGTAACTCGCTCTAGCAAAATGTTTCAAATTGGTATGATTCCTCCTCTAGGATGTTGTAGAAATTTGGGAAAACATTGACAATTGCTTTTACCTTTCTTGCTCTCCACTTGCATCCCTTGCGACTTGCCAAATAGGAGAAATATCATGTAGATTCGAGTAAGGTTATTGTCTCCAATTCTAAAGGCCGATTAATGTAGGAATGAAGGTAGCTAGGTTGTAGGTGTCTTTCATATGGTTTTCTTGTTATTTGATGGAACATTTTTTGTCCTATATTCAAAGATGTAAAAGGTCGATTACAAACAACAAGCGATAATTTCTAAAGCATATGACATGTTTCTTGTGCTTCTCTATCACACTCTGCCACAATCTATAGCATGAATTTCTAATATATTGTGAGGGACAGGTCATCTATTTTTTCCTAGGTTGTAGATATTCTTTCTAATATATTAGTACAAGTATTAGAATTTCTCTCTACTTTTGTTGCATATTTGAAAATGTATTTTAGTACAACTACTCGTGAGATGATAGGATAACAATGTATGTTGGCTTTCCATATTGTAATAATTTCTAGATTGTGTATGTTTAGCCTATCATCATTCCTTGTAGGTTCATATTAATTTTTTCCATTGTTGGCACATGATAAGGTCGATATAATCTATTCTTTCCATGGAGCTTTATATCGACACTCTAGATTTTTCCCCTTCTCGTGTAAGCATGTTCCCTATCTACATTAGTTGTGCCTCTAGACACAGTTGATTATCTCTTTGTAGTCATGAGAGGGGTCTGTAGCAAATATCTTGGTTGTGTCTAGCAAGCATGGATCATCTAGCAAAGATCGATAAACTATGTTGTTGCTGCATGATGCAACATGAGGATTCCACACACTGACATACTTGTCAAAGTATGTTCTTGCATGTTCAACTTCTGCATTGTCCTCCTAGTCAAGGTTATCCATGTATAGTGCATTTTGGAGCCAAAGAAATCCATGGACATGTGTAGTGCTCCAATTTTTCCATTCATAGCTGTAACATTAATTTTTGCAGTGAGGAGTTTCTCAATGACTTCTTCACGAAAGACTGTGAATCATTGATGCAACTATAATGATGTCATGTGGGGGTTATTGATTACATTATCTAAGTGTTGTTTATTTGTTTGTATTTCCACTACTATGTCATTTGATATCAAATGTTGTAAGTTTGCCCACTTTGTGTCTGTTGCACTTAATGTGAAGAAAAGAGTGGGTAGACCCTATTTGGTCTATCATATTTGTCAGTTCAGTGTGACACTTGTTCCAATATGGTCTTGTGTCTTGCATCGAAGACTCAAAGTGCATGATCTCTTCAACTAACTGTTTGTTGAGGAGATTTTTCAAGTGTTCTTAGAGGTTTTCAATAGTGGTTGGCATGTTTTCTTCTACATTTTTTTAATGAGAATTGTTGTGATACCTTGGCTACAATGCCACATCATAATATTAAACATGAAATATCAAAACCTTGGGTGACTTGCAAATATTTGGTCATGAAATCTCATCAAGTGGAGCGCATACTCATACATGTGCACTTACCTAATTCATTTTTTCATTTGTAGTGCAACTCCATTTGGAAAGAGTTTTAGAAACACCATATCGAGCAACCCCTCAGTATTGTATTCATTTATTGGAGATGAGTTTATTTCAGGCCAATTGATAATTTTTTTTGTGTTTCCCTCAAGGTCCAGTATTTTCTTAATAATTTATAAATCACGACATCTATTTGGCAACTGAAAATAAACAATGATGTGTTTACTGTGCTACTTGTAATATCGTTTCCATCATAGTTGATCTCATTACTTGGAACCACTATTTCTTTGCTTGTTTCAATGTTGTGGAGCATATTGAATATTTTTGTTCTTGCTTCAAGGAATTGCTCTAAGTCATGAAAAATTATTGCAACATCATTATAGTATGGGTCATATTTGACTTTGTATTGCAATGCATCTTTGATATGACTTCTACTTACATAAAAATAATAATAATATCCTTTTGTATGCAATCTTCAAACTATGAGTACATCCAAATCTTGTATTCTTCATGGAAGAACTTTTGCAATGTGCTTTATATCTTGTCAAAAGATAATTGTGTGACCACTATATTTATACTGGTCTCCAAGAGTGTGGGTTACTTGTAGTACTGGGTTGACTTTGGCAATGCACATTTCTTTCACTTGTATTAGTATTTTCAACACAACGGGTTGTTCTCTTGGGTCCATGTTGTTGAGTGCAGAGAACTAAGGTATTTCTCTCTCAACAAAACATATTTTACTAGTAGCAAGAGTATCTGATGAATGGAGAAGCATGCCAAGGTAACATTCCTTGCATTTAATGCATTTTTTCTGATTGGAAAGTGCACCTATTCATTGTTGAGATATATTCATTGTTGTCATGAAGTTATCATTGTTGTTGAATGATTTTCTATGTTTAGTGTATTATTGTGTTTGCATATCTTGATATTTCTATGTTTGTTTCTAAAGATATCTAATGCACTTTTTTGCATTATTTTCTCTTTATGATGAACATAGTAATCTCAAGTTCTCTCTCAATGTAGCCTTTGGGATTCTATTTCCTATGGGCTAGTTTGATTTTATTACAATATTTGTAGTCACCTTCAAGTACACATCTCTTCTCTATGGTAAGCATAGTAAGCCTGATTTATTTCTCAATTTTTTTGTCTTCTGATCTCTTGTTGGTGCGGCTTGACTCCATTGTTTCCTATGGAGGCATCTACCATTTGAAGGTTTGGAAATGTTTAGGTAAATTAATAATAAGCTCATATTGAAGGCACTAAAACAAGTGGACATAAAATCAATGTGACATAAATGAAGCTAGCAATGTTCGAAGAAGTGAATTTTACATATCTATACATGCAGAGAGACATTTACATAATGTTACAATCATTTTAATTTAGTGTACCTGGTACATATGTAGTATAAGCAAAGCATTCCACAAATAATATTAAATAATAGCTGGATATCTTTTGATTAGCCCCCTAGGAGACTTCACCATACATTGTAGCTAAAGAGGGTGCTGGTGTGGTCCCTACATAAGCAATAAAGGAACACCAATGAAACTAGAAAACTAACAAAGTGATCCATGTGGATCTAAGAACCCTAAAAATTGAACTATTATAGATTTTCTCAGAATCAACACCATGTTGAAGTTCTCGAGAAATTGGACTCAACGCAACTTGAATGGGTGAAAAAGGAGTTCTTACATCCGAGTTATGGCTAGTCAATGTTTGGTCAAACTAGATGTAGTGGCCCATCAAAAGGCAAAAAGTTTGACTGACTCAGAATTAGTCAAAAGTGACATCAATTCAAAGATCTTGACAACATGAACCCAACGATGTTCCTTTCGTCTAAATATGAGCTCGTACGTGAAAGATATTGCAAGTGAAAATTCATAGTTGATTATGTTGACCGGATGGTACAGTCGATGATGTGTGCATGACAACAACATGTTGATGTGGTAAACTCATACTGTATGGAAGATGAGGTGGCCCAA
The DNA here is from genome assembly GCA_007115665.2 of Sequoiadendron giganteum. Taxonomy (NCBI): domain Eukaryota; kingdom Viridiplantae; phylum Streptophyta; class Pinopsida; order Cupressales; family Cupressaceae; genus Sequoiadendron; species Sequoiadendron giganteum. The sequence continues at coordinate 40,587,909 of CM021105.1, forward strand.
TCTAAGTGTGACACATGTCCATCTGTATAGCTAACAAAGTGGTTGATGTGGTTGTTTGTACTCTAGTGTGGTAGTGGCGTGTCTCGATTGATTGGATGAAGTGGACAAATCAGAAGCTGCCACATGGCACATTAGCTGGGTGCCATGTGGAACCCTCTCCCTCCTCTAGTGGTGTTCATTTTACTAGAAATAGTGGTTAGGGGTTGAACCCTCGACCTCCATAATACATGTCGTTGGCTCGTTCGTTGCACTACATGCTTGGCATTCAATTGTATATGAGTGATGGTTTGTTTTTTTTAAGAGACGTTTAAAATTGGCTATAAAAATCCAACAATGAGGGTTGAACCCTCCACTACCGACTTCCACAAAATATTATTTACCTTTGGGCCATGTAATGGCTTCGATATGATTTATGGGTTGTGTTTGTTTTAAACACTATTAAAGCCCGAATAATGGTTTAAAAACCATATGTTGTTAAAAGAAACCTCTAACCCCAAATTGATAAGCCCGAACACATGTTTAACAAAGGGCTTAAATAGTATTTTCAAAGATTATTTTAAGGGGGTTTAGGTTTAAAGTGTTATTTAAAAATGGGGGAATTGTTTTGATTTTCCCTAGAGGGGGAAAATTCTAGATTTTGGAAGATTTAGCCCAAATGGGAAAATATCACATGTATAAAAAGGAGTGCTAGGAGGCATTCCATCATCATCACATTCTTGGATTCAAATTCTCTCATTCAAAAGATCGAGTTATTCATATCAGATTCATTAAGGAACTGGTGACGAGATTGTTGCAGGATGAATTGAGAGAATAATTATGGTTCTGAAGCTCCATGTGGGTACGTCAGAAGACTATAGTGCTTGTACTTGAAGGATTATTATGAGATCCATTTAAATAATTTTCTCTTGTGAGGTTGTGGTTAAATTTTTCATTTGTACATCAAGTGTCAGGCATAACCAAGGTTTTTTTGATACATGGCTTTATTCTAGAAAGTTGAATTCAGTGTTGTAAATGAGGCAAAGTACATATAGTGTTCCTATATATGTGAGCCTATTTAATTAGTTGTGGTTTTCTTATATATGTGAGCTAATCCTCACCCTGGTTTTTCGTTGATTAAGTTTTTCTATGTAAATATAGTGTTTTATAGTGTATGGTTGTGAATATGTTTATGTTTCATTTGTTTACATTCATATTGATGCTTAATAAGGGTTTGAAGGTTAATAAAGGGTTTAAAGTTTTAATGTACAATTGATTCACCCCCCTCTTAGTTATCCTCTATGTATAATAATTGGTATTAGAGATGTGGTTCCTTAGAAGAATCTTAACTATGTGAGATAGATTCAAATGGCACCCAAGAAGGGTGTCAAAATTCCTATGTTCGATGGAATAACTTATAATTTTTGGAAATCCAAGATGGAATATTTTCTTGTCTCATTAGGGTTTAGTGTTTGGAAGTTATTTGAAAATGGATATAAAATTCCTACTACTCCAATAGGTGATGATGAGATCAAGGACTATGAGAATAATGGTAAAGCAAGAAATGATATCTTGAGTGTAATTTTTGATTTAGAACTTGTGAACGTGATAAGCTACAAAATTGCTAAAGAAGTTTGGGTAAAGTTGTAAAGAATTTATGAAGGATTTTACAAATTCAAACAAGCAAAGATGTAGAATTTAAAATCCAAATTCTAAACCCTAAGGATGTATGAAGAGGATGATATTGCAGCCTGCATACTCAAAGTGGATGAAAATATCAATGCCATCAATGGTCTTGGTGGAAAACTTGAGGAAAGTGAAGTTGTGAAAAAGGTATTGATAACTCTTCATAAATATTATAGTGCTAAAGTCTCTTCTATTGAGGAAGCTCGAAATTTGGATCAATACACTAGAGATCAAATGTCTTATGCTTTACCTACTTTTGAATTAAGGGAGTTTGACAAAGGTGTTACATCGAAAGGAATCTTTTAAAGTGAATAAGAAGGATAAGAATGACGAATCGTATTCAAATGATGTTGATGAGGTGGGATAAATTATTTCTAGAAGGTTAGAAAAAGGGATTGGAAAATACAGAGGTAAGTTACCTTTCAAATGTTTCAATTGTGGAAAGATAGGTCGTTATGCTTCTAAATTTTGGGTCAAAGTTTCAAATGACAAACATAAAGGTTACAAGGGTAAATATTTCAATAAGAGTTATTATGTTAAAGAAGAAAATGGTTTATCTGATGATGACGAATCAAACTATCTAGATGATGCAAGTGATGAATTCTTGTTCATGGATGTAAATGTTGGAACTAATTATATTAATCCTAAAAGATGTGTGAAGGAAATTCCTCTAGAAACATGTCACAATATTGAAGGAATTATGTTGACTACCTTTCATACAAGAGAGGAGATAAACTACTAGCTAATTGTTAATGGATGATCAAATCATATGACAAGTGATAAGAGTAAGTTTGTTAAACTTCAAAAGTATGATGGTTTTATTAAGTTTGGTGAGGATACATCTGCTAAGATTTGTGGAAAAGGTTCAATTATTTTTAATGGCAAGCATAACACAAATGATGTTCTTCATGTAAAGAGTCTCCGACATAATCTTCTCAATGTAGGAAAAATGTGTAGTAGAGGATATAATTTGGTGTTCAATATGATGGTTGTGAAATCAAAAAAGGATGCTCTAAAACCTTAGTTTTTGCAAGAACAAGGATATAAGTAAATATTTATCATCTCAAAGGTGGTGGCGTTAAGTGCTTTATGTCTCAAATCAACGAGAGTTGGCTATGGCATAGAAGAATGTGTCACATCAATTTTGATAGCCAAGTGAAGGTTAGTTATACTAATGTTGTGAGAGATTTACCAAGGATTACAAAGCCTATGAATGTAATTTGCAAAGAGTGTCAGTTTAGAAAGAAGACAAAGAATATTCATAGAATGAAATAATAATCTATCACAAGACCTTTGGAGTTGGTGTATACAAACCTATGCGGACCTATCGAAACAAGAAGCTCACAAGGTGACAAGTATTTTATGTTGTTGATATATTACTATAGAATGATTTGGGTAACCTTTCTCAAATGATTTGATAGAGGTGGTAATTTCACCTCAAATGATTTTAACAACTTTTATGAAGATTGTGGGATAAAGAGACATTTATTAGCTCCTAGGACTCCAAAGCATAATGGAGTTGTGGAAAGGACAAACATGAAATTTCAAGAGACAGAAAGAACCATGATGAAGGAAGAAAATCTATCGGATGTCTATTGGAGAGAAACTATTCATACTACAATGTACATTCTTAATAGAGGACAAGAAAGAGTAAATAGTTCAAAGAACCCTATGAGCTATGGTATGGAAAACCTCCTACTATGAAATATTTTAGAGTGTTTGGAGGTAAATTTTATATTATGAGGGATCAAGAAAACTTAGGAAAGTTTGATGCAAGATCATAAGAAGGAATCTTCCTTGGATATACTACAAAGAGAAAGTCATACAAATGATATAACAAAATGATGGATACGGTAATTGAAAATGCAAGTATTAAAGTGGATGAAGAACCACATTAAAGCTCAGTGCTAATAGAATAATATGAATCAATGAAACCCCTTGTAGTGAAGAATAAAAAGAAAAGAAAGAAAAAGAGATGATAGAGGAAGAAGAAGAAGCTCCAGAAAATAATCCTGAGACTCCTAAGTATATGAAAAAGAATTATTTTGAGGATCAAATCATTGGAGACAAGAGAAAAGGTGTGTTGACAAGAAGAAAAGGTGCTATGATAGAGGAAAATGTAATTTTTTTTTACTTTTAAGATATAACTTAAAAAAATTAATGAATTATGCAAGGATGAAAATTGGGTCAAAGCTATGAAAGAAGAGTTAGGGAAAATTAAGAAGAATCAGACTTGGGAACTAGTCACAAGACCAACAAACAAGAATGTGATAGGAACTAAATGGGTTTTCAAGAAAAAATTTAATGAGGATGGAAAAGTTGTTAGAAACGACGCTAGGCTTTTGTGTATGGGTTAATCACAAGTGGAAGGAATATATTTTGAAGATAATTTTTCTCCAGTAGCAAGAATGGAATCTATTAGGATGTTTCTAGCTTTTGCAACACATAAAGATTTCAAGGTATATCAAATGTATGTAAATTCAACATTTTTAAATGGCGATTTATAAGAAGAGGTGCACATTGAACAACCAGAAGGTTTTTAGTTGTTAGAAGATCTTATAAGCCTATCCATGATTGGTGGACTACTATATCTTATGGTAAACAGACCAGATATTATGCATGTAGTATGTAGTGTGGAAATATTGCAATAAGATCCTAGAGAATCACATGTGGAAGAAATCAAGATGATATTTACATACTTTAAGATCACTATAAACTATGGTCTATGGTATTCTAAGGATATTGATTTCTCTTTGAGTGCTTATATAGATGTAGTTTGGGTAGGTTGTGTGGATGATATAAGAAGTACAAGTGGAGGTTCTTTCTTTCTTGGAAATAGACTGGTTTCTTGGCTAATAAAGAATAATGACTCAATATCATTATCTATTGCATGGGAAGAGTATATTGCAACAACATATTTCTACACAAGTGTTGTGGATGAAGTAGATGTTGAAAGATATTAGAGTATCATATGATTAACCCATATCTATCTTGTGTGATAATACTAGTGCTATCAACATTTCAAAAATTATGGTAATGCATTCAAGAACAAAAAATATCTCTATCCAATATCATTTTCTAAGAGAGAAAGTTTTTGAGAATGAAGTGAAGTTGGATTATGTGCCTAGAAAGGATCAAGAAGTAGATATTTTCACAAAGGCTATTCCAAAAGATACATTTGAGTATCTCTAGTAGAAGCTATGGGTTATTTTCCCTCCTTTCAACTAGATGCATAAGAGTGTGCACATGTTTAGGGGAGCAATTCAAGATACATTCTTTGTCCTAGATTGGTGAAGGCTACCTCTCAACAGGAGTAGGTAATGCTATTTTTTGGTTGGTACAGTCAGGTGGAGCATATCTTGTACCTAAAAGGGAGACAAATAAAAGTGGAGAGAAATTGAGAGAGAGAGTTGATTGCAAGTGTTTCTTGAAGTGAAGTATGTATGTGTTTCCCTTTTCCATTGATGTCAAAGTGGGAGAGAATTAAGTCTAAAAAACTAAAAAAAGAGGGTGAAGTGATGTTTGAGAAACACACAGAGAGAAATGGAATAACTGTCCAAGAAAGGGGGAGAAATACTTGAGAGTTGAAAATACAGAGTGGCTTTTTTTGTTGATGGTTTTTTAGATGAGGTGTTGCCATCGATGAAAAGGGGGAGATTATTGGATATTGTTGAACTATGTTGTCATTAGTGTTGTCATTGATGTCAACCATTAGTGTGGTCATGATTATAGGGAATTGTGGTGTTGATAAAGTGATGAACACATTGTTTTCAACCTCTAGTGTGGCCATGATGAGGAGTTGTGGTGCTGAGTAGGTGTTGTAGATGTAACAAGTTCACTTCGTTTCCAAGTTATTTTGAGAAAATTTGAATAAAGAGTATTCAAGGTGATAGAGGTGTGGTTTATGTTGTGATCCACATTTATTCATGTTTGAAGATGCGCTTGTTGTGGTCTGGATGTGATGATCAGAAGTGTTCAGAGGTGTTATATCTAGATTTTGAAGTTTCAGATTGTGTGATAATAGAAGATGTGTTTGGTAGTGTTTGGTCTATGAAGAGAGATGTTTGGGAGAAATGAAATTTATTTACACTTCTCCATGTTGAGGTTTATTGTCTTACATATTTAGGAATGTTTTAATATTTCCTGTACCTACCTACCTTCCCTTGGAGTATTGAGTGTTCAATTATTTCACAAGCTTAGTTAGTGAGTTGTATGTTTATTGCAGTGTGATTGGTTGCACAAGATGATAGTATTCTTATTTTTAAATGGTTTTTCAAGTGTTTGTGAATATTTGGTTAGTGTTGGAATATTATATGATGTTTTTTGATGTTGCATCATGGTTCATAGGATGTTTTGGACTTGGCGAAAGTATGTGTTTGGTCACTTGGTAGTGTTAGTGCAGGTTTGGCCAACCTAGCATGCTAGTTCTATTTGCAGAGGTGCTTCATTGTTTGTGGAAATGTGGTGTAGCATGTTAGTTTAGATTTTGGTCCTAGTTAACCCTTGGTGTGGTCCACCTTCACTTATTTCAATTATAGAGGTGTTTGGTGTCAAACTATTTGTTGGTTGCATATTTGAGGTGCATACGTTTCGTTGAGGCCAACTTGGAGAAGGTTTATGAGGTCATTGAGGATATATAAGAAAAAATAATTATTGGAGATGTGAGTAATTATGTGTGATGTGAATGTGAATGTGTGTTGAGATCTGAGTGTGAGATTAAACACCTAATCCTACCATAAGAAGTGAGCACAAGGTGGCTAAATTTTCAATGTACCTAGAGCTGTTCAAGGCAGTGACCCAAAGGTTACAAATGGTAATGGTGGATTATTCTATTACTTTGAGGTAGCGAACCTCCTTGTAATAGTTTCTTCTATTCTCTTTCTATTTTAGATAGTGAATCCTTTGGGAAATGAGCCCTTGGTAGTGAGCCATTCTTTTCTTTTGGGCAATGGGTCCTTCCTATACCGAGCCTATTGTAATCAGTTGTGATTTTTATATATATGTGAGTAAATCCTCACCTTGGTTTTTCCTTGATTAGGGTTTTCCACATAAATATGGTTTTCTATGTTGTATGGATGTGAATGTGTTTATGTTTCATTTGTTTAAATTCATGTTGATTCTTAATAAGGGTTTCAATTTCCTCTCAATTTTCTTGTGTGTCTAACATCCTTTACCTCACATCAATGACATTTCCAATTAAATGTGTGGTGTAGTCACCTTTTCAAAAATTTATATGAGAGTTTGATACCATCAATTAAGATTAAAGGATCAATACATTCATAAAATAAATTTCAAGACAAGATATTGGAGCTATGAAGTCATACTATTACCTTTAGGTTTGAGTAATGCTCCTACAATATTTTTATGAACCTAATGAATAATATCTTTAGGGAAATTTTTTAGACAAGTTTGCACTTGTTTTCTTAGATGATGTTTTAATATAGTTTAAGAAAAAAGAAGAATACATGAAACATTCAAGAGATATGTCATACAATTACTAATAGAGCATAGTTGTATGGAAAATTGTCAAAATATACCTTATTATAGAAATAAGTGAAATATCTAGGTCATATTATCTATGTTGAAGGAATTTTATCAAATAAAAATAAAAATCCATTTTGGAGTGGCATGCACCTAAAAATGTGCATGAAATATGAAATTTAATGGGTTTGACTAGGTATTATATATTTTTTTGAAATTTTTAAAGATTATATAGCCCCATCACTTTACTCCAAAGAAAGGGAAATTATTTTGAATGGTCTAAAAATTGTGATGAGGGTTCTTGAATTGTATTAGAGAAGCTAAATTTTGATCCAATTCTCAGAGTTCTAGAACTAAAAGGTCATTTTATAGTCATCACTAATGCTTTATATGAAGGTTTGGGTGATGTACTAATGAAATATGGATAAGGAAAAACATATGAGTCCAAGAAATTGTTTAAATATGAGAAAAAAATATGCTTCACATGATTTTGAATTATCTATAATTGTGCATCCTCTCCTTGTTTGGAGACATTACTTGTTGGGAAAACAATTTGAGCTTAAATAAGATAATCAAGGTCTCAAATATATCTACACTCAACCAATCCTCAATGCATGATAAAAATGATGGTTGGAGCTACTATAGGATTATGATATTGAAATAAATTACATTAAAGGAAAGGAGAATTGAAATTTTGGTGTGCTAAGTCATAGATGAGATACTATGGTAATGGTCCCAAATTAGTCAAATTTTTGAGATCAAGCAACCCAAAGATGAACCCTATGAACAAGTCAAAAAAAAAAATTCAAAAAATCCTCAAGATACTAGACAAGAAGGGTATCATTTTAAATTGGTTGGATTCATGAGTTATAGAAATATAATGTATGTTCTAGGTCAAAGTTATTTGAGAAATCTTGTGTTAAAAGAAGCAAATTGTGCTTCACATTCTAATCATCCAACTCTGAAAAAACTATTAGTGGATTTGAAACTGCTTTATTTTTTGGAATATATAAAGCAAGATGCTACAATATTATTAGCTATATTTTTAAAGTTTTAGTGAGTTAAGAATAAGCTCCAACACCTAGCAAGATTATTGTAGGTCCTCATGATGTTCTTGAATGAAATTGAAAAGTTGTTCTAGTATGCACTTTGTTCAAGGCTTACCTATGTTAAGAAACCATCGTGACACAATTCTTGTAGTTATACCATGGAAAGAATTACAAACGTAGTAATCCAAGAAACCTCATAGAAACATATCCCAAAAAAAATATTTGTGCAAGAAATATTTAGATTACATGGAGTTATTGAGAATATTCTTATAGATAGGGATGTGTGGATGACATCATGGTTCTAAAAAATCTTATTTTAAGTGCTAGGAACTCAATTAAATATAACTTCAACCTACAATCCAATTAAAAATGGTCAACTAGAACTTAGAGTAAATAAAAAACTTGAGGATTTTTTGAGAATTTATTACATGGATTGTCAATATAAGTGGGAGGATAACCTTTTATTGGTTGATTTTTCTTATGAGTATGTGCAAGATCATCATGGAAAAAATAGGCCCTTAAGTGGCAATGAAAATTTAGAAAAATTAGAGTTAGGCAACTTGACATTAAAATATGGATATTATTTCAAAAATAAATAAGAATAGAATCTATAGAAAATTGAATTTAGTTTATAAACTACTAGATATATTTTAAAAAAAAAAAATCTATTTGGTGAAAATTTGAAATTTCAATGCTTAGTACTTAAATTTAAGGAAAAAAATAAGTAGGTGTCTGTCTGAACACCCTAACCACAATAAAATGATAATATTTTATAATAATATATTATATATAAGTAGAGGAATCATGTCCGGATGTGATGCATATTTTTCTATATTTTTTTTCCAAGTAAATAATTAATTACGATTTTATTATTACAACTTTTAAAAAATATAAAAACTCGTATGTCTGACAACCTTAACTTGGTCAAAACTTCATGAAATTAAATATTTATTTTTCCTATATTATGCGAAGCATATAATGTGATGCATGTTTTGGATTCAAAAAATGTGATACGGTTTGAAAGATATAGATGTTTTTCAATCAGCCTATCAATCAGGACTTTAGTCGTATTTCATCTAGAAAATGAATAATAATTATTTATTAGATTCAAAGTAAAGCATAATTTATATTGGTAGAAAGTTGAGAATATCCTTGAAAAACCCTTTTTCGTTTCATCAATTTAGGGTAAACAAAAAGTCATCAGCCACATGGGCGAAGTCTAGAAAAGCAAGGTAAGCTATTAAACACATTTTTTGTGTTGACTTGTTACGATCGGCATGTCCTAGCTAAATTTCAAAGCAAACCCGAGGCTAATCCCTAGGTAGTAGGTTGTGTGTCAGACATATCAGATATCCAAATTTTTTTATATATTATTTAAAAAAATCTAATATAGTTCTTAATATATGATTTAAAAAATTCAAATTTTCAAATCAGATATCCAATTTGAATCAGATATCCGATTTATTTTATATATAATTAAAAAAAATCTAATATAGTTTTTAAGATATGATTTAAAAAATTGCAATAAATAATTTATAGTTTGTTTAAATTTATCTAGTTGAGAATATATAGTATAGTTTATAATTAAATTAATTTATGATAATCTCTATAATCTTTAAATATTATTTATATATTCTAGTTAATGTATAAATATTATATATATATATATATATATTAAGTTAATATATAAAATATTATATAAATAATATATTAAATATTTAAATATTCTCTCTTTCCCTCTCTCTCTCCCTCCCTCCCTCTCCCTCTCCCTCTCCCTCTCCCTCTTCCTTTCTTCCTCTCTCCCTTCCCCCCATAATTCTCTCTCCCTCTCTCAGACCCTTCTTCCCCTCTTCCCCTCTCTCTCCCCTCTCTCTCCCCCCTCTCTCTCTCTTTCTCTCTCTCTCTCTCTCCTTCCCATCCTCCCTTCTCCCTTCCCCCTCATAATTCTCTCTCCCCTCCTTCCCCTCTCCTTCCTGCCTCCAAATTCTTTCTCTCTCTCTCTCCCCTTTTCCCCTCCCCCCTCTCTCCCTCTCTCTCTCTCTCTCTCTCTCTCTCCTTCCATCCTCCTCTCCCTTCCCCTCCTAATTCTCTCTCCCCTCCTTCCCCTCTCCCTTCTACCTCCAAATTCTATCTCTCCTAATTCTCTCTCTCTCTCTCTCTCTCTCTCTCTCTCTCTCTCTCTCTCTCTCTCTCTCTCCCCCTCCCTTTCCCTCTCTCTCTATCTCTTGTCCACCCTAAACCTCCTAATTACTCTTGGGTCTATGTGTGCCACAAATCGGATATCTGTTTCAAATCGGATATCTGATTTGTGGTACCAAAATTTTACCGCCACAATATATTTTTAAATGTTTTCAAACATTGCCCAACCCAAATTGGATATCCAATTTGTAAAAAATAGGTTTGGGAATTGCTATGGAGCAATGTACTGACACCCAACCCAAAATAAAGTCAACTCGGGATTTTTGCTTTTTTTGGTGAGTGAAAAATGCTACTTTTTCCTATTACCACTTTTTTGCCAATAATGATCCTGCACATGCCCTTACAATAAATCATATCATTCTACTATAAAAATAGCTCCTTTAAAGAATTATATGGAAGGAATTTTCAAAATCCTATAGGTTGGGATAAACATGAAGATAAGATTAGCCTTGGGCCAAGAAAAAGCTATTGAAAATGGATGAGCAAGATAAACTAATAAAAAAAGAATTAGTAAAAGAAAATGATAGGAAAAAAGTTATGTTGATGCCAAGCATGCTTTGCGACCATTCTTAGTAGGAGATAAAGTTATATTAAGAGTTAAACCTCAAAGATACCAATAAATTTTGGAAATTCATGGGTATGTGCAGGATCATGATGGGCCAAAAAGTGGCAATATTTAAGTGATATAATGACCCATGTGGTTGACGACTATTTTTTACCCAAAATTGATGAAACGAAAAGGGTTTTTAAAGGATATTTTCAGCTTTCCACCAATATAAGGTATGTTTTAATTTGAATTTAATAAATAATCATTATTCATTATCCATTTGAATTACAACTAAGTTATTGATTGATAGGATGATTGAAAAACATCTATAACTTTTAAATGGTATCACATTTTTTGAATCCAAAATATGTGTCACATTCTATGCTTTGCATACTATAGGTTAAAAGAAAATTGAATTTCATGAAGTTTTGACCAAGTTAAGGTGGTTAGACATACGAGTTTTTATATTTTTTTAAATTTGTAATAAAAATATCATAATTAATTATTTACTTGGAAAAAAATTACAAACAAATATGCACCACATCCAGACATGAGTCCCTTACTTATATCTAAAATATTATATAAAAATATTATCATTTTATTGTGGTTAGGGTGGTCAGACAAACACCTACTTCTTATTTTTTCCTTGAAATTTAAGTACTACCACATTGAAATTTCAAAATTCCACCAAATAGATTTAAAAAAAATAAAAAAAATCCTTCTAGTTTAGAAACTACATTCAATTTTCTATAGATTCTATTGTTACATATTTTTGAAATAATATAGATAACTTATTCAAATTTTTATGTCAAGTTGTCTAGCTCTGATTTTCTGAATTTTATTGCCACTTAAGGGCCTATTTTTTCCATGATGATCCTGCACATACCCTCATCCAAACTAGTACCAAGATATGTGGGTCCATTTGAAATCCTAGAAGTAATCAACCTAGTTTCTTACATATTAGCTCGACCATCAAATTTTTCTGGTATACATGGTATCTTACATGTATCCTATTTGAAAAGATATGCATCTCTATATGTGATTATATTCTTGATTGAAATTTTATATAAGCTCAATATCTAGGAGTGGTCATGATCAAGCCTCTCATAGTGCTCAAGGATCATAACCTTTTCTTCTATAAAAAAGAGGTCACTCAATGCAAGGTCCCGTGGGGCCAATATTTAGAGGAAAATGCCACTTCAGAAGACTACAAGGAACTCCATTATAAATTTTCATATTTTTTTAAATAATTTATTTCATAGAAAGTTAAAGTGTTTTTCTTTATTTTACTTTGAGTTTGCACTAAATCATTGAGGATGATGATATTTAATGAGGATGAGATGCCACAACCATATTTAAAATAAATTTGATTAAGCTATTTTAACTAACTATAAGTGAAATACTTTGATATGTGTTTTAAATTATGATATCAAAATTATGAATTACGAAAATTTATATTGTCATTTCTCTTTTTTATCTATGTTAACACAAAGGAAAATATTAGTTAGATATTATTTAGAAAGATATAGATGTGAATTTATCATCTTTGTAATGTTTGATATATTTTATGATACTATGATCGATAGACTAACTGCCATGTTTGTTGAATGTAGTGGATGTAGAAATAAGTTTTCCCATCTCAAATGAGGAGGGATAGCATCATTGGAGGGAGGGAGGTAGATCCAAAATAACGACATGTGCACCATGGTCCTTCGATAACTCATGTGTACACAAAACACTAAATGATGGACCTTATCCATTACATAATTATGACATTCCACATGATTCTTAGGTGAAATGGTATGGGTATGTGCAGGACCATGGGGGCCAAAAGTAGGCCCCTAAGTGGCAATGAAAAATTCAGAAAAATAGAGTTAGGCAACTTGACATAAAATTTTGAATTGGTTATTAACATAATTTAGTAAGAACGAAACTTGAGAAAATTGAATCTAGTTTCTAGGCTACTAGTCCTTTTTTGGAAAAAGGTAAATTTGTTTTGCAAAAATTTAAAATTTCAATTCAGTGGTACTAAATTTTTCAAGAAAAGATAAGAACTAGGTGTATGTTTGACCACCCTAAGTACAAGAAAAAAATAATACTTTTTTCTAATTTTTTTAATATATATAGAGGACACATGCTTGGATGTGCCGAATATTTTTTTGTATTTTTTTTGCATGTAAATAATTAGTTATTTTTTTTATTAGAACATTTCATAATTATTAAAACATCTATGTTTGACCACCATAACATGGCCAAAAAATTATGAAATTTAATTTTTTTATACCATATTATGTGAAGCATAGAATGTGATGCATCTTTTAGGTTAAAAAAATATGAAGTATTTTGAAAGTTATAGAATTTTTTCAATCAACCTATCAATTTGGACTTTAGTCCTAATGTATGTAGAAAATCAATAATAATTATTTTAATAAATTCAAAATAAGGCATATCTTATAGTGGTGGAAAGCTGATTTTTTTTTTACAAACCCTTTCCATTTCATGAAATTCAAATAAAAAAAAGTCATCAGCCACAAGGGTGAACATCGAAAAAACTAAGGAATTTTGTAAACACTTTTTTATAGTTGACTTTCTAGGTTTGGCAATCCCAAGCCAAAAACCAAGGCAAACCCAAGGGAAATCCCAAGGCTACAAATTTTCTTATCCATTTAAAAATGGATATTCGTTTCAAATGGATATGTGTTTTGGAAAATGTGTACCTGTTCTTAAAAAAACAAAACAAATATCCATTTTGAAGACCTAAAAAACCCTCTTTAGTAAAATGGGCATAACTTTTGCATTTCTTATCAAAATTTTGATTTTTATAGGAATTTGAAAGGTGATTGAGAGCTCTACACAATGGAATAGGTAGTTTTTCTATATTGTACAAAAAACAATAATTATAATCATTTGAACTTCATATTTCATTTTTGAAACATCAAATGCTCACTACTTTCACATGCAAAGTCTCATTTTCATGATTTTTTTTTAACACTCATCTCAAAATACTTGAAACATTAGAAAATGTAATCAATAATGAAATATTTATATTTTTTTAGTTTATGGAGATGATCAAATCTTCATAAATCATCATATCTCTCCATCCCTTTCTCTATCTCTCTATATTTCATTGTCTCCCGTTAAGCTTTGGACCTATCCCTCCACTTATTTATCCCTCCCTCCCTCCCTCCCTCTCTTTTTACCTCTTTAGACCTCTCCCTATCAATCTATTGAACTATAGAATTAACTATCTATCCCCCCCTCTCTCTCTAGTCCCTCTCACTCCCTCTCCATCTCCCTCTCACTCTCCATCTCCCCCTCTCTCTCTCCCTCCCTTTGAAGTCTTCCTCCATCTTAAGTCTCTCTCCCTCTTAGGTATCTCTCTCTCAGGTCTCTCTCTCTCTCATGTCTCTCTCTTCCAATTCTCTCTCTCTCTCTCATATGCACAAACTCACACTCTCCATCTCCCTCTCAAGTCTTTCTGTCCCTTTCTCTACCTTTCATTATTTCACTATGTCCCCCCTTAAGCTTTGTACCTATACTTCCACTTATTTCTACATCCATCCCTCCCTCTCTTTTTACCACTTTAGACCTCTCCTTATCAATATATTGAACTCTAGACATAACTATCTACTTCTCCATCCCTCCCTCCTTTCTTATGCCTTTTTCCCTCTTTAGACCTTTCTCACTCTTGCTCTCCTTGATCTCTAGACCTATCTCTCTACCTCTCTCTCCATTCTTCTTTCCCTATCTCTTTATCCCCCTTTATATATATCTCTCTCATTCCCTCTCTCTCTCTCAGGTCCCTCCCACTCCCTCTCCATCTCCATCTCACTCGCCATCTCCCCCTCCCCCCCTCTCTCTATCTTCTCTCCCTCTCTCTATCTCTCACACAAACATACACAAAAAACACACACTCACAATCTCAATCTCCCTCTTAGGTATCTCTCTCTCCATCTCAAAACTCTCTCCTATCCCTCCTTTTATCCCCCTCTCAATTCTCTCTCCCTCCCTCCCTCTATCTCTCTCTCCCTGCCTCTCTCTCCCTCTCACCCTCTCAAGTCTCTCTCTCACCCTCTCAAATATCTCTCTCTCTCTTCTATCTTATCTCTTCTCTCTCTCTTTGGTCCCTCCCATTCTCTCTCCCTCTCTATCTCTCCCTCTCCCTCTCCCTCCCTCTCTCTCTCCATCTCCCTCTCTCTTAGACATCTCTCTCAATTCTCTCTCTCTCTCACACACACACACTCTATCTCTCTCTCTCACTCTTTATCTCCACTCTCCATTCCCCCCCCTCTCTCTCTCTTTGGTCACTCCCATTATCTCTCCCTCTCTATATCTCCCTCTCCCTCTCCCTCTCTCTCTCCATCTCCCTCTCTCTTAGACATCTCTCTCAAGTCTCTCTCTCTCTCTCTCACACACACACAAACACACTCTATCTTCCTCTCAACTCTCTCTCTCTCTCTAAAGTCTATGGACCACACCCTCTCCCTCTCTCCATCCCTCCCTCGTAGATATCTCTCAAGTTTCTTTCTCTCACACACATACACCATCTCCCTCTTAGATATCTCTCTTTGGCCCCTCCCACTCCTTGTTCCTCTCCATCTCCCTCTCTCTCCCTCTCTCTCTCCCTCCCTTTTAAGTATCTCCCCCTCTTAAGTCTCTCTCTCACTCTTAGGTGTCTTTCTCTTAGGTCTCTCCCACTCTCTCTCTATCCCTCTTAGGTGTCTCTAACTCTTATGTGTGTATCTCTCTCTCACACACACACTCCATATCACTCTCAAGTCTCTCTATTTCTCCCTCTCTCCCCCCCTCTATCTTTCTATTTATTTCCCTCTCAAGTCACTCTCTCTCTCTGGTCCCTCCCACTCCCTCTCCTTCTCTCTCTCCCTCACCATCTACCTCTCACTCTCCATCTCCCTCTCTCCCTATCTCTCCCTCTCAGGGTGTGTATGTGGACATAGACAAAGAGATAGATATAGCGAGGCATAAATATGGTGTGTTTGTATATATGAGTGAGAGAGAGATATGGAGATATATATAACTTGTGAAATATAGAGGGGAAGAGAGATAGGTAGAGAGGGAGAGGGAGATGAGAGATATAGATAAATGTAGAGTAAGGGAAAATTGGAGTGATAGATAGAGAGTGCAAATGAGGGAGAGAGGTAGAGAAGGAGAGATAGCTAAATAGATAGAGGGAGATATATATATATAAATATGTTCTCCTAGTTCAGCTTGGGTAAAGGTGTGCATAGGATCAAAGACAACAAGGAGGCCGTCTATGATGATTTATGAAAGTTCTTACTCTCCTTTGTAAAAAATATAATTTTTTCATTATTTATTACTTCTTTAATGTTTCAAGTCATTTAGGATGAGTATTTCCAAAAAAATGATAAAAAGACTTTGTATGCAATAATTATGAGCATTTAAAATTTTAAAACTTAAGAAGGAACTTAAAATTATTGTAATTAGTTTTTTGTGTTTAATAAATCAAAATTATCTTATCCATTGCGTATACCTCTAAATCACCTTTGCAACTCCTATAAAAACTCAAAATTTTGATCAATAACACAAAAGTTATGCCCATTTTACTAAAGTGTGCTTTTTGGGCTTTTCAAAACAAATATCCTTTTTGAAATAGATATCCATTTTGTTTGCATAAATTGATGAAAATTAATTTTGGGAAATGGATATCCATTTATAAAAAATATTCGTTTTGGTTGACCAAAACAGATATTGTACTCAACCCATACAAAAAGTCAACATTTTTTTCACAATTTCAATGAAGTAAAAATGCATTTTTTCCTCACTACCACTTTTTGGACCCCCATGATCTTGAAAATGCAAATACCTTGTGTTACAACACCATTTTAGTTTTGATTTATCTTATCTCTTTGGTCATATTTTGTTGATAATTCATTTTCTAATTCTCCTCTTGCATATTTTATTGTCAGTATGTCCTAAGCTAGACAGTATTTTTTAATAATAAGATTATATCATTACTCACTCATGAAAGATGTTAAAATATATGTACTATATATGTATTTCAATATATGAGTTGATATAAGTGAGAAAAAATTCTTATATATATATTATATATTGAGAGTATTAATTAGAAATAATATATAGGGTAAGTGAAAAAAGATGGGGAGCCAAAATGGAGGCTTAAGTGGCCACGTTTTTTTCTAAAATCAGGAAATACTGACCTTGGATGTGAAATTGAGGATAGTTACACTCAAAATTTTGAGATGCAACAAAAAAAAGAATCATAGTGCTTTGATCCTGCTTTGTAAACTACTATTTTTTTGAAAATGGTTGACATTAAGGGGTTAAAAAGAGGGGACCATAGAAATTGGTGCTATTTTAATCAGAAAAATATAACATAGTAGCTTTTTTATCTCCGTAGCATGGTCAACTTTAATTTAATTATTTTTAAAATCACTTTGGTGAGAAATTAGCTAACAATATGTAGTGGCTCCCTCTTTGGTTTCTCTCTCTCTCCATCTCAAGTCTATCTCCCTCTCCCTCCCTTTATCTCCCTCTCTCCCTCCCAAATCTCTCTCTCTCTCTCTCTACCTATCTCTCCTTCCATAATTTTCTACCCCCTTTCTATTTCTCTCTACCTCACCTCTATCTCCACCCCCTCTCTCTCCCTCCATACTTCTCTCTCTCTCTCTCTCTCTCTCTCTCTCTCTCTCTTCTTCCCTATCTACTCTCTATCTCCAAATACCTCTCTCTAGCTACCTATACATCCATCACACCTGACCACTATCTCTACACCTCTCTATCTCAACTTTATCTCCCTCCCTCATTACCTCTCTACTTCTCTCTATCTCTCCTCTCTCTCTACCTCTGCTTCGTTCTCTACTTATCTTTATCTCCTCTCTCCCTCTCTCTACCTACCTCTCCTTCCACCACTCTCTATTTCCCTCTATCTCACCTATCTCTTCCTCACTATATCTCCCTCCCTCTCTTCTTCCCTCTCTACCTACCTCTCCATCCATCATAGCCTACCACTCTCTCTATTAATCTCTATCTCACCTCCTGCTCTCTCCACCCATACCACTCCCTCTCCTTCTCTCTCTACCTACCTCTCCATCCATCACTCCCTACCATTCTCTCTACACCTATATGTATTGCTTCTCTCTCTCCCTCCCTCATTCCCTCTCCACTTCTCTCTCTACTTCTCCTTCCCTCTCTAATTATCGTTATCTCCCTTCACCCTCTCTCTCTCTCTCTATCTCTCTCTGACTAGATGTATCCCTGCCTACCTTTTCCACTATCTACTATGTATCTCAACTCTCCCTCCATCCCTCAACCTCTCTCTCTAGCTTTCCCTCCTCCCTTACCCTCTTTCACTCTCACTCTCTCCTCTTTATCTCTCCATTCTCTCTTTCCCTCTCTATAAATATCTCCTCTATATATCACCATTCTCTCTACTTATATTTATCTCACGTATCCCTCTTTACCTCTCCCTTCCTCCCCTCTCTCACCCACCCACCCTCCATCCCTCTATCTATATCTCTCTCTAATTCTCTCTATCTCACCTATCCCTCTCTACATGCATCTCCCTCCATCACTCCCTACCACACTCTATCTATTGCTCCCTATCTCACATGCCTCTTTCCCCCTCCATATGTCATTCCTTTTCTACTCTATATATCTTATGTCTCTCTACCTCTCCTTCCCTCTCTACTTATATTTATCTCCTATTTCCCTCCCAACCTCTCTCTCTCTCCCCAATCCCTCCCCCCTATGAGTTTTGAGGGTGTAAGGTTTAGTGTTTAAGGTATAGGTTTGAGGTTATAGGTTTAAGTGTATAGGGTATACGGATTAGGTTTTAGGATATTAGGTATAAATTTGAGGGTATAGGGTATAGGGATGAGGGATGAGGGATGAGGGTTTAGGATTTAAGTTATAGGTTTGAGGGTATAAGGTTAAGTTTATAGGGTGTATGGATTAGGTCTTAGTATATTGGGTATATGATTGAGGTTATTGGGTTGAGGATATTAGGTTTAGGGTTTAGGGTTGAGGGTTTAGGGTTTAGGATTTGTGTATAAGTTTGAGGGTTCAGGGTTGAGGTATATTGTTTAGGGTTGAGGGTATAAGGTTAAGTGTATAGGGTATAAGGATTAGGGTTTAAGATATTATGTATAGGTTTTAGGGTGTAGGGTTTAGGTATAAGGTGTAGGGTTAAGGATTGAGAGTAGGGATTTTCATTTACGTATAGGGTTGAGGGTATAGGTTGTAGGATTTATGGTTTAAGGTATTGGATTGAGAGTTGAGGGATAGTTTTAAATGTTGAGTAGATAGGGCTAAGTGTATAGGGTACATGGATTAGCGTTTAGGGTTTAATTATAGGTTTGAGGGATGATGTTTAGGGTTTAGGTTATAAGGTTGAGGGCATAGGGTATAGGGATGACGATTGAAGAGGTAGGGTTTAGGGTTTAAGTTATAGGGTTAAGGGATGAGGTATAATGTTCAAGGTTGAGGGTATAGGGTTAAGTGTATAGGGTATAAGGATTTGGGTTTAGGATATTGGGTATAGGGTTGGGGGTATTAGGTTTAGGGTTGAGGGTTTAGGGTTTAGGTTTTAATTATAGGGTTAGAGGTTGAGGGATAATGTTTAGGGTTTATGGTATAAGCTTTAGGTATGAGATATTGTAAGAGAGGGGTCCAACCACGTCAAGGCTACAGGTCATGGATCACTCTAACAAATGTTTTGGGATGGGGATCAAGAATGAAGAGCACTCTCAAGTGATTCTATCACTCTACAGACCCAAGAATCTAGTTAGGGTGAGACAAGACAATTTTTGGAGTCTGAACTATACCTCAGATATATCTCTAACTAAGGACGATAGTGCGGGTCTGGGAAAACAACATGGCACACTGGCATCTCTCTGGTATGCTGGTGTTCATACAAACAAAAAACATAAAGAACAATAGAAATCTACCAAGAACCTAGAAAACCTAGCTAACTGGTTTTTATGAAAAGAAAAAAATGATAAAATACTAAAAGTAAATGCGTAAATGATAGAATAAGTAGATAAAATCTAGAGTGATGAATATTGACTTACTAAAAACTAGTTTTCTAGCTAGCTCCACACACATGTTCACCTACACACAAGAAAGAATGGGAAAATTGTTGGGACAATATAGGGTTTTTCCCTAGTCAAACCCTAGATTTGGTGTTTCCCTGTCCACACATAGAAAAAAAGAAACAGAGTAGAAAATATGATAAAGAAGATTGAAAGAAGTACACTGAACACTACAAAAGATAAAGTTACTCTATCAAATCACAAAGGAAGAAGTGAAGCGTTACCACCTCCACCCAAAGGCTCTCAAGGCCAATGAAGGGATAATGCAAGAATCAAACTTGGCAAATTCACCACAGCCGTAGTAGTGATGAAGGGAGGTATCAAAATACTCCAAGCTCACAAAGTTTTTGGTAGATTGGAACATGCAAAACTGAATTTGATGGAGTTCTTAGCTATTGAAATTCTCAAATGGACTTGTGAAAAAATGGAGAGCTTTCTAGAATTGTGAGAAGATGAAGTCAAAATTCTTGAGAATGTGAAGAAGTGAAGTGATGTGTGAAGTGAATGCTTTAGAAGGACAAAATGGAAGAGGATCCATTTTTTGGGTGAGTTGGTCACACAAAGGCATTACAATTCAACCCCAATCGGGTGCATAATGTCGTTATGGACTCTACACATAGGACTTTGCCAAGGACGGAAAAATGCCACATAGACATCCACATGCTACGTTCATGTCCATGATGAAAATTTACCTAGTAACACACAAAACACACACCAAGTGGATGCATTATATAAGGGTGCTGTGCAAGTTTTCCTTCGAATTCAATATTCCAAGGTGAGGGCATGTGAAAGGGGAATTTACACAAGGGGTGCAAATTCAATCCTATACATTTGACACCCACTTTAGTGAGCGTGAATATTGATGAGCATTCATTAAAGTAGTTTTGATGCCAAAATTTGACAAGCAATGATCTTATGGGAAACTTAGTTAAAGGGGGGACCTATTGCACTAAACTGAGTGACCTCTAGATTTTTAAAGAAGCCTGCTTATTCTATAATTTGGGGTTTAAAATGGGAAAAGGAAGCAGATATATAAAATAAATATCTAACTAAGGCGATGTGCCAAGATGTATGGTGTTGAGGCATGGGAAACCTTCCTTTCAAATGTAGTTTGAGGGTCATTCAACAATCTACTATGTTCCAGAATAATAGAAATCATAGATGAAAACTTGAATAGTTTATTAAATAACATAAAATAACTCCCATACACATTCACTAAAAATAAGAGTCCATGACATGGTCTAAATCAGAAAAATATATTAAAATCATAGAAGTTTTGCAAATAAACTATCTAGTACAATAATGGCATAGTATAATGTTTATCAAATAGATAAGAAACATAAAGGATGAACAATGGCAGAGTCTGTGAGTCTTATAAAATAATATGAAAACAATAAAAAAGGCCTAGTGTATTTTCACTATCTTTTTGTATGTTCCCAACTTGTTCTTCGAAAGAAAAAGCAGTATTTATAGAAAATCATTCCATCGTTGCTTAGCTAGTAACAAAAAATATTCCTTGGTGAGAGAAATGATTTCCATCACAATGATTTCCCAAGTTGTTGCAACAAAAAAGATTCTTAGCCATAGAATGCAATCACCATCAATCTAGATGCATCCCCTACAAAATGATGATGGTGGTCCTAGCATAGAAGAAACACAATCCTCTATAGACATGTGTTGCTAGCCCATGAAGTCAATTAGGACACATGGAAATATGGAGTGTCTAGTCACTTGTTCCATCCTTCTCTTTGATGAAATCCTCATGGTGAAGTCTTCATTACCTGTGTTGAATATGGGGTCTGCCAAAAGGGTATACACGAACAATGCTATGTGGCACATGGGAAAAAATCGATAGAGAAGTGAAGGGAAGCAAGCCTCAAAGGTGTGTGCTACTAACATGTAGAAGCATGGCGGGGCTCGACACAAAGGTGAAGGAAGAAATCCTTATGAGGAGCACACGGAGGAGATGTGGCACATCAAGCAAAGCTCTTTGAAAAAAGGGGTCCAACATATTCAAGTATGTGGGGTACTAGTAGAAGCCAAGAAAAATAATATTATCAACACAAAGAGTGCTCGAGGGATTTTACATCCATAAATTTTAGAAACTACTAGGGGTGTTTCACCTACGGAATGAGGAACCCAAAATTTCCAGTTTTGAGACCATAGCCTTATTCATCAAGCAATGGAGTCAAAGATTTTAGAGAGTAGTCTGTAGAGGCAGCCAGTCAGCCTGGGATGGCATCAATATGGAGTGCGGATTCTCTTGGGCCTCATGCAAATCGATCACTTATTTGAAAGGTAGCTTCATGGATATCGCAGTCCTAGACTCACGTTGAAAAAGTAGTTACACAATCTGATGTGTAATACCCTCTATATCCTCAGTAGCTGGGGGTTGACTAGAGTTCTGAAAAACTAATATGTCCTACTTCTTCTCCTCAATCTTTGTTGCAATATGCTCTGTCGTTGCCACCAAATCATCAGAGAGAAATAGGGAGGGCAAGCCCATATGAGTTAGTTGGGAGAATGTTTCTCACATGTTGTCCATAGTTCGAGCCAATGTGGCAAATAAATTGCTAGCTTGGAGGATGATTGGATGTCAATAGATGAATTATTTTTCTATCTTAGAAACCAACTTCTAATCCTTGATCCCTACACTCACCAAGTCATCATTCAACATGGTGTACAAATTATCTAGAAAACCTTTCTACCTCGGGATCCTTCTCCACAATGAACTGTGAGAATTTCTCAATCGTTCTATGAACCTCCCAACTCAAACTTGACGCTTTTGCCATGAACTAAAGTATAGTATAAAGAGTTAGAAAGAAGGCCTTGACCTTTTCCTAGGATGAAACATATAGTGCTTGGGATATTAGAAGGAGGTCTGACTGGGCAGTAGGGGGTTGGGGAGGATTCTTCAAAAGACCGATTTTTGTATCCCTCAACCCAATGTCGTACTTAATTCTACAATTTTCTTTCCCACAGTGGAGAGTTGTTCCTACAAGGTGTCTCAACTCAAAAATCCATTTATACTTAGCTTAGCTTCTATCTGTAGATTCCCTATCAAGGGAAAACCTTACCTCTTGGATTTCCTTCTCAAATTGACCTTGTCGCCCCTTGAGGTCCATTTTCTTCTATTGCATTTTTAGCTCCAATTGAGCTCGTTGGCACTAAAATTATTCATTATTTTGTTTAATTTCCTCCTCTTCTCATGCCAACCAATCTTGGAACTCTTGTTTTTTCCACTACAAATCATTGATTAGGTTGGGAACATGAGATTGGAAATTCATAAGTTCCTCTTGGAGCCTAGCCTATTTTGCCACTACTTGTTGCGACAAGCGTACAAGTTTAGCATCTCTTGCCTTGTTCTTCATCAGTAGGACCTCTATATTTTCTTTAAATTTTTTTAGCTGATCCTCTTTCTTTTTTAGTTGGTAACCAGACTTGAGAAAGTCAGTGGTCACCACATGCTGGGTCTCCTCCATGAGCTCAACTTTATCCTACGGTCAAGCTATGCGCAGGTCAAGTCCCATAACATGTATGATGTAATCTTTGGGCTGAATATCTCCCTAAGGCTTGATGAATTTCATATGCGTGGTTGCAAAGTATAATGACTACTGATCCTCATTGAAAAACGTCAAAATATTTAGCTCGTTCGACCTCTTCACATCCTTTTCCCTCTACTTCGGAGCTTGAGATCTCATGCTGGTTTTGTTCAATCGCTCTCCGAGAAAAATTCTATTGGTGATCTAATGAGCTTGCTTGCAAAGGGTGCACTGGGAGGAACAACAAAAGGGAATGAGAGATTAGTGGTTCCAATTGATTTATTCTTCAAATGAGAGAGTTTCAGTGGGGAGGACAAGGGAATATGCCAAGGCCCAGTCTATGAAGTGGTAAGAGGTGGTGGTAGCAGAGGCACATCAGATTCCCTTTGTTGAGAAAGCTGGGTCAAAACTTGTTAACCCCTAAACCTGCAAATGCACAAGAGCAAAAAAACATGTTAGTTGTTAGATCATATGCATGCAAACAAGTATGAGAGCTTCCCCATAAAATCCATCTATTTAAACTAAAATTAGGAAAAAAGATGAAGAACACAATAAAAGAAATGAAATTAAATCCTAATCAAGCTAATAGAGTGATGATCCCATGGGAGAATTGGTGCCAATGAAATGTTGTAATTGGTCCTTTCCCAATTCCTAAGTTGCAATGTGAGTTGATTGAACAATGGTCAAATATCCAAATAGATTTGAACATAGCCTTCTTACAATTTATGAAAACTGGTGGATGATCAGGTGCAATGGACAAAATTAGTTCGCGATTGAAGAGAGTAACTTTGCATGAAGATTGTGGATGAGAAGTGAGGAGAGGAGTCTCCAATTTATATACTTCAATTTGGAAGAAAGAAAAATTGAGCAATGTAGGACAAAGGATAATCCAATGGCATTGTGCCACTTGTCCACATGTGGTTGGAGGAGGAATGAGCACATTTTGGCCAATGTACATGATAAATGCATAAATTTGAATTTTGAAAAATTGAAATGACAAGGTGGATGAAAAGTCAAATGGAGTTATGACCACTTGGCTCAATGCAAGGGACATGTAAGATGTCTTATATGCCTTGTTGGAAGGACAAAGCCCACTTGGCCTTTTTGAATCCAAATGAGAGAATATTTCTTTTGATGCTTTGTGAGGGAAAATAGAGAATTAAATAAATCAAAGTAATTGATTTATTATGCAACTTGCATTCTCTAGAGGATTTTAATGAAAGGGATTAACTTAATCATGGTTTTGATTAGATTAATGAAGAATTAGGTGATGTGACAATTTAGACTTAAGTTTATGAATTAATTTAAGTCAAGAATTGAGAGGAAATGATTTATCAAATAAATGATTTGATTTATTTAATCTAGAGGGAATATGTTAGATTAAATCAAATAAGGTTTAATTTATTTAATTTAATAAGAGGACTTTAGAGAATTTAATCAAATAAAATGATTTACTTAATTAAATAGGTATGTAAGGTTAATTAAATTAAATTGATTAATTTAATCAAAGGGGGTGATAGACTTAATCATATAAATAATGATTTATTAAATTAAGAGATAGAATGTTGATGAAATGATGAGAAAATGATTTAAGAGGAAATGTTGTCAGTAAATCGGGACCAGGTGTGTTAAAGTGAATTTGTACATTTTCCATGTCTACATTTTCCCCCTCTTTGAAGCAATATACTTGTTGCATTGATTCAAAGAATAAACTGCTGCGATCAAAGGTCCAAGATTTTTCTTGAATTTTTTTCAGATACCCCACTACTGCCTCAGTGGAAGAGTATTTCTGGATACTGCCCCCTCGAGAGATCAGATGAAAATTTTGAGTTTTTTGGATGATCTCACGAAAAAAGATGACAATGTGTTTGATAGGCCAAAATTGCTCCAAAATGCCAAAAAAATGGATTAAAATGCCAAAAGGGATGCAGAATGACTCTCGGTTGGATGAAAATGGGTTCGGTAGACCAAAACCCTTACCAGGAGGTCAAATTAGGTCAAAAAACCCTAATTTTCAGTTTTAAACAGGCCTCAAGGGGTCACTTTCAATACATTTGTATTCTTAACCTTGAAAAATTTAACACTTGTGCTCTATGTTTTAGAGAAAATGGCACGATGACACCTTCCTCTGCACGTGTTGAAGCGGGTATGAGTACATCAGTGACTAGTCGCCGCAGGACCTATGGTATGTACCCCTAGCCGACCTTTTTTTTTCTCATTATTTGCGCATTAATTAGGTTTAAAACTCAGTCGAGGTGGCGCGATATAGTGCCGCATAAAACTTTCAAATAGGGCCACGCGGTCCTATTTAGGGCCGCTTGTGCATAGAGCGTCGCGTGGGCGAGTTTAGCTTTAGGGATTTTTTGGTCATCAAAGTTGGCCGCTTCCACAAAGTACACCGCGAAGGCCCGTTTGTCCATTTTTTTCTACCAAAGTCCGCCGTGCGGGCTAGTTTGTAAAATTGAGCTATTTAAGTCCGCCACGCGACACTGTTTGGGAAATTGCAAACAACACCGCTTTTTCTATTTCAAAAGGGAAAGGTGATACAGACAATAGATTCTTTCTAGGGAAGCTGATTTGACACTTTTCCTTGTGTAGGAGAGACACGAGGTTATTCATTCGAGGGAGCACCGATGGGTAGTACTCAAGAGACTACAAGCTATGCACATATTCCTTCAAGAGCAGCTTGGGATGCTTGGTTTGTGGTTCATTGCTTATGTTCCTCCTGTTCGAGCACATCTAGGCATGATGCATGCCTTGGCTGAGTGATGGCATAGTGAGACATCGTCTTTTCATCTTCCTACCGGCGAGGCTACCATTACTCTTGAGGATGTCTAGTGCATCCTACAACTACCCCTTCATGGAGAGTGAGTGATTTATGATTTGGAGGAGGGTAGGGATACCTGCTTTAGTGTCATGGGTGTGGACAAGCTCATGCTTTGCGATGGTCAAATAGATTTGGAGAGGTACTGGGGTATAGCCCCTACTTACAGCTTGATTGTGGCTGCCACTATTTCTGGCCTTGTGGCTCCTGATCGGTGCGACTGATATTTTAGTCCAAGTTGGGGACTAGCACGGCAGCAGATGTGTGCTCGCCAAGTGTGTTTTTCCTGGGGACCAGTACTATTGGCCTCCTTTTACCGAGACTTGCACAAGTTCACCTATTTGGAGGGTCGGGCTCTTGGGGCTGGATTGACTCTTCTGCATATTTGGGCTTGGGAGCGGATCCTGGTGCTTCGCCCAATTGTGACAATGATTGTTTTGGACATTGATGACCCCATCATATGGCGGTATGGCAGGGTGAGGATTCACTTCACTCACATGGGTACAGATGGTATAGACCATTGGCGACGGATTCTAGATGAGATGACAGTGTTTGTATGGATGGGTATATGTCCATGGATGGATGATGTTGAGCAACTTTTCTTCGCTCACCAGGACAAATTTATGCAAGGCTGGGAGCATACTTTGATAGAGAGGTAACTTCATGATAATTTAGCTAGGCAGTTCGGCGAGGTGTAGGATATACCTGATGGTCAGTACATGGCATTCTTCGTGCGCTCAACCAAAGAGACCACATGGGGACTGCTTATTCCAGCAAATGAGGTAGTTTACTCATTCTGATAGTTGGTGGCTCGACCATAGCCATATGGTCAGGGGCTAGCAGATGTAGGGGTGACTCTAGTGTATAGGGCATGGTTCACTCCGCCAGTGAGATTGACAATTCCTAGGATAGTGCTTCCATGTCGGAGGCCCAGAGGTAGGTCAGCAGGTAGAGCTCGGGGAGGTGTACCACCAGTGCAGCCAGTAGTAGAACATGATGGGCAGCCCCAGGTAGGCCGACAATAGCAGCTAGTAATACATCCGATAGGGTAGCCAATAGGGCAGCTAGTGGGACAACCAGGTGGATAGCCAACAGAGTAGCTGGGGGGAGAGCCAACAAGACAGCCACGTGCCCATGATGCACTGATTCAACAGTTACACAATCAGGTATAGGTTCTGACAATAGAGCGAGATGAGGCCCGGCAGTAGGTTACTACGGTCATGGTTGAGAGAGATCAGGCACGATTCGAGAGAGATTAGAAGGTTGGCCAACGTAGGCAGCTAGAGAGCACAACCTCCACATTCTGGGGTCGATCAATTGACATTTGAGAGTACACAGAGGCCATTAGAGAGGCAGAGTGCTATCAACAACACTACCAATAGGTAGTGCCATCAGGTAACAGAGTGCTAGACTTCTCCCAGTAGATAGGGAGGCGACCGACAAAGGCTCATGGTGAGAGACATGATGGGGAGGATAGCAACCAGCAGGGCTAGCCCCTTTTTGATCACTGGCTAGTTTGTTCCATTTTTTTGATATATGGGCTGAAGTATTTTGGCCTTATTGTACCATATATTTGATGTACACCTGATCCGATTTGTATCCTAACAGTACTTTTTGATGATATAAATGAGATGATTCACCCTTTATAATATGTATGGTGCACATGTATGATATGCAGATGTATAATATGCAAATGAATGATGACATGAGATGTTTCTATTCTTATTCTTATGTGATGCAATGTATGTAATGGATGTATTTTTTTTGTATATTATTCATGCTTTATGGATGCAAATGGTAGTGGATGCAAATGATTATGTATGATGCAACACTTCTCTTAAGATGTGTTCGTAACTTAAGATAATGATATAATGCAATGTGTTTTTATGCTAATGATCATGTGGATGTAGGGTGTATGCATTGGCGATATTTTGATCACTGTTATAATACCATGTTAGTGTGGGAAGAAGATAGAAGAATTGTGGAATCAATGAGTTAGTTAGAATGGTGATGGTGATTTGCATTGCTTAGGAATTGGGATTTTCAAAGGGTCAATTGTGTTATGTTTGATAACACACATAGGTACAATGCATCAAGGTATAAAGGACTAGGATGGCATGGTACTCAATGTGATGGATTTTGAATCAACAATTAGACATGAGTATTCTTGTTCACACTTAACATACTTACTTTATTCAGGATTAGTTCAAACATTCTAAACATCTCAGACCAAAACACAGAAAAGAAAGCTTTCTTATGTGGTCAACAAGATACCTAAAATATCTTCCCTACAAACCCAACAAAACATGCATAACTAAGTTATTTTACAAGCGTATCCCACAAGCATAGCAGATAAAAATATAATGATCATTGCCCCATTCCTTTCTCTCTAAACCTGTTTTGTTTAGGCATCATCGAGAGGTCCTTGGAATGAGTGCAAAAAAAAAGATAAGTCTAGACAAGACCAAGATAAAGAAAACAAACAAGCTAATGTTCTTCGTATTGCTAGCCAAGACTAAACTACTGAGGGGTACTTGATGTTTATATCTATCATAGGAAAGCTTCATCTTAGGACATGTTGTGATCAGGATTTTGATGGGACTGATTTGGGTGATAAGCTATTGATATTTTGAGTTGACCAACTTACTTGCTTACTGACTTAGACTTCCAAGAATTTTGACAATTAGACATGTACTTTGGAACCTGGTAAACTTCCTTCTGACTGACTTACCAAAGGGTGAAAGAGATGATTGAATTTATTATGAGTGAGACGATTATGGGTGAAAGGAAGATGAAATGGATGCACCATTTTGGGTTTTCAAATACTTTGAGACTGTTTTTGGTATTTTCACATTTTTCAATGTTTTTGGCATTTTTGAGGTTTATGATGAGGAGACTAACTTAAATACCTATCGTAGGGGTCTCGGGAGCTGATCCATAGATTAGCTTTGCCTACGTTATATACGCAAAGACCACGTAGTTCGGCTGATGATAGACTTGATGATGATAAGATGGACAAATGGATTGTCATTTTATTGTTTGAAGGACTGACATAGGATGCACTCTAGATGGGCAAATGGATCGCCAATGCGATAGATGCCTAAAGGACTGACCTAAATGTCTCAGGGGATGATCAAAGATCAACCTTGCCTACATTCAAGCTCAGAGACGATGTAGTTCGACAAGGTGCAAGGTTGACAAGACTCAATGATGAACTTTTTGAAGATTTTCTGATATTTTGACATGTTTTTGGATTTTTTGAAAGATTTGGATGTTTTGAATTTTTTGAGTGACTTTTGAGAAGATTATGAGAGTATAAACGAATCTGATCCGATGCATGTGAGAACATAGAATATTTTGATAAAGGCAAGACAAACTGACATTAGGAATATGCTAAGTAGTACCATGGTGGAATATGATATGGACACCAACTCAGGCTATGGTATGGTTGTGGGTGAATGGGTGGATGGATGATTCACACTGATCCTGGTGGATAGAGATTGCTTTATTTACACTTGACACCTGTTTGCCAGGTTTTCACCAAGGTACTTGTCCAAAGCACCACCGAAGTGGTTTTCACTAGAGGACGAATTTTTTTTTTTCTATTTCTAATCCTTTTTTTGATTTTTTTGGATTTTTTGCATTTTTTGATTTTTTTTGTTGTCACCAAGATGCCTATTTGTTAGGTTTTTATCAAGGTAACCCTTTTTTTAGGACTTTTCTGATTATTTTTATATATTTTTTTTCTATACCTTGCAAGTTCTTTAGCATACAACTTTTTGAGATGACAACTGTTCATGGGTTCCTGCAGAGGCTCGCCCTCTGGTGTCGAAAACTAATATGCCCCTGATTTATAGCTTGCAGTGATGATGAAAGGTCCCAGCAAGGTAGGCTCAAACTTTCCTTTTGAATCTAGATTGGGCACATTAGTTTGGTTTTTTTTTAGCACGAGGTCACCAACTTGGAAGGTGCGTTGCTTGATCTTCTTTTTGTAGCTCTGTTTCAGTCGATTCTGATAGACCTGTAGATGATTTAGGGCCTCCATGCACCATTTATCTAGTAACTCTAGCTCATTCAGTCTTGTAACCCTATACTCCTCATCTGTGATGAGGTTTTGCAAAGATATTATCAAGGATGGGAGCTCGATCTCAATTGGGAGGATGGCTTCTGATCTGTAGACCAGGGAGAATGGGGTGGCGCCTGTTGGCATGTGGATGCTAGTGCAATAGGCCCATAAGGCCAAATTTAGCTATAGATGCCAGTCACAACCAGAGTCATTGACTATTTTCTTGAGGATTTTTAGAATGGTTTTATTGGTAGCTTCTGCTTGGCCATTGCCTTGTGGATAGTATGGAGTGGAAAAGCGATATTTGATTTTGAATTTTTCACACAAGTCACATACATCCTGATTCTTGAAAGGTGTTATGTTGTCAGAGATAATGGATTGGGGAACACCATATTGGAAAATGAGGTAGTTCAAGATGAACTTGGATATCTATTTTCCAGTGATGTAGGTCATAGGAATCGCTTCAACCCACTTTGTGAAATATTCGGTGGCGGTGATTATGAACTTATGACCATTAGATGAGGTGGGTGAGATTTTTCCAATAAGATTGAGCCCCCACTGAGAAAAGGGCTAAGGTGTAATAATGGGTTGCAGTTCTTGAGCTAGTGCATGAATAAGGTCTCCATGTTGTTGGCACTATAGACACCTTTTGACAAAGTTATACGCCTCTCTTTCCATTGTCAGCCAATAGTATCTAGTTCTTAGCAAATGTTTAGCAAAGGTCATACCACTCGAGCGCGAACCACACGTGCCATTGTGTACCTCAGTGAGAGCAGTCAAGGCTTCCTTAGGTTTTAAACATTGTCACAAGGTTGTGTCCACACTTCTACAGAAGAGGGTTTCTCCTAGGATGACAAATCGTAAGGACCTTTTGACGAAGGTTCATTTTAGGTTCGGTGTAATGTTAGCTGGGAGGATTCCTAATCTTAGATAGGTGTAGATGTCATGGTACCAAAGATCACTGGGACTAATGAGTTCACATGCATATTCTGATTCTCATACCTCAAAAGTGGGTACGAGAAGTTTCTCTACCAGGAATTTGTGTTTTGAGATATTGCGAGGGATATCTAGCAAGGATCTGATTGTTGCCATTGCATCCACTTCTCTATTATTTTCCCTCGGTATTTTCTCAAAAGTGATGTCAATGAATGATTCCTTGAGGCTTTCTACCACCTTTTTATAGGGTACAAGCTTATCATCTTTAGTTTGGTATTTCCCATTGACTTGGTTAATGATAAGCTACGAGTTTCCATAAACCTTTAATGCCATGATTCACCACTATGTTGCAATTTTGAGACCTATGGTTAAAGTCTCGTACTCTGCAATGTTGTTCGAATAGGGGAATGACAACTTATAAGACCTCGGTATGCAATCACCTTGCAGGGTAATGAAGAAAACACCGACTCTTGATCCATGTTGCATGTGGGAGCCATTAAAGTACAATTTCTAGTGGTCGACTACATTGAGATTGAAAAGAGACTCATCTGGAAATTTTGATATGAGTGGGTTGTCTGTGTAGAGGGGAGCTTTTGTTAGCTAGTCTGCAATAACTTGTCCTTTGATTGCCTTTCGCTCAACATATTCAATGTCATGTTCAGATAGTATCATTACCCATTTGGCCATTATGCCTGTAAGCATTGCTTTTGACAATAGATATTTCAAAGGGTCTATCTTGGAAATTAGCTTAATTTGATGAGCTAACATGTAGTGCCTAAACTTTTGGGCTGCAAATAGCAGTGCCAGGCAAGCCTTTTCTATGGATGTGTAGTTGAGCTCATGCCCTACCATTATTCTGCTGATATAGTAAATTGCCCGCTTGGTTCCCTTTTCATCATGTTGGGCGAAAAGGGCACCAAGGGCGGCTATCGTTGCTAAGATGTATAAAATCAATGGTTTTCCTACAATTGGTGGCATCAACATAGATGGTGTAAGTAGATATTCTTTTTTTTTTTCTGAATGCTTGCTCACACTTGTTGTCCCATTTGAATGCTACTCCCTTGTGGAGCAGGTGTGAATAGGCAATCTGCTTATCTGCTAGTTGTGCTATGAATCTTTGGATGGACTAGAGTCTACCTTGTAATCCTATGAGTTGCTTTAGTGTTCTGGGTGCTTCCATATTAAGGATTGCTTTTACTTTTATATGATCCACCTCTATCCCTTTGATTGAAACTATGTACTCCAACAACTTTCCTCATTGTACCCCAAATACACACTTCTTTAGATTGAGTCTAACCTTGTATTGTTCTAGTATATCAAAAATTGCACTTAAGGTCGCTATGTGATCCTACCTTTTCTTTGATTTAGCCAATATGTCATCCAAATAATCTTTGACAGTTTTGTGAATCATTTCATGGAAGATCAGTGTCATGGCTCTTTGGTATGTAGCTTTTGCATTCTTTAGCCCAAATGGCATCACATTCCAGTAGTAGGTGCCCCAAGGACATGTAAAGGCTATTTTATGCTGGTCTTCCTTTGCTATCATTATCTGATTGTATCTCGAGAAGCCATCCATTAGGGACAACATCTCATGTCTGAATGTCATGTCCACTATCATGGCAATGTTGGGTAGTGGAAAATAATCCTTAGGACATGCTTTGTTTAGATCTCTAAAGTCCATGCAGATGCGGATACCCCCATTTGGTTTTGAGACTAGCACAAGGTTAGATACCCATTCTGGATAGTCAATTCGTTGTATGAATCCAACATCTAGGAGCTTTTGTAGTTCAATCTTAACGAGCAAGGCTATTTGCAGGTGCATCTTCCTTAACTTTTGTCTGACTGATTTCGCTTTGGGATGAATGGCCAAATGATGAATTACTACTTTCGGATCTAGACCTAGCATGTTGGCATAAGTCCATGTGAATTTTACTTTTCTTTCTCTTAAGAATGCTTCCAACAGTTCTTGTTCTTCTGTTTGAAGTGTTTGAGCGTAGAATATGATTTGCAGCTCTGTTTCTATTCCCAAGTTGACAGGGTTGCATTGCTCTGCCAGGACTGCTGACTTTTCTTGATGTAGAGTAGTAGGGGGGAGATTGAATCCTTCATCCTTCAACACCTTAGAGAGGTTTTCACCATTGGATGCATCCTTTATTTTAACTATTTTGTGGCTAGAGAGTGCCGCAGAGTGGTTTTCACTCAATAACCCCAAGCTTATTCTCGATATTTTCCTTTTGCAACTGAAGGACTCAATCATCTCCCCATAGTATGCTTGTGTATCCAATCCCCACATTTATCTATCCCTTAGTCCCATGAATTCCAAGAGTGCCTCATCATTTTTGAATGACTCGAGAATTGGTGGTCCTCGTTGATCATGATTGATGAGTTGCGGGTGTACTAAGGTGATTTGGTGGGTTCATTGGTTTTACTCAGTTGTGGAGGCACTAATCATTAATATGGTGGAATCCTCAAAGAGCTTAGGGAGACCCGCTATGGTATCATCATCGTCGCTACTAGCACAAACATCGGTGACATCAAAAGTGAAGTTATCAAGTGGGATACTTAGCCATACAGGTGGTCTAGGAGTGTTTGTTGTTACTGGAGGAGAGGAGCTGACTGCTCTTCTGGGAGTACCTCTACCACGTAAGGTTATACTCAGAGGAGTATAGCCAAGGCCAAGGTTCTACGTTCTTCTTTCTGTAATGATGGGTTCCAACCGTCCATCACTATTTCTTCCAAGGCTTTCATTCCTGTTATAGCGCATACCAAACATCATTTGTAACCCTCTGTTAGTTTCCTCCATGGGCAAGGTGGGAGTGGGTCTTTCATCTTGGTATAGTGTGTTTGAGATGTCCTCCTCATCGACATTCTCTCAACTGAGATCGCCCCAACAGTGGAATCCAGAAGGTTCTACCCTAATAGTATGGAAAGGTGTTTTAGTTGGTTGAGGTTGTCCATGCGACCTACGAGATTGTGGTAACTCTCCTACAACAAATGCGTTTCTTTTCATTCTGTAATCACCACATCCATTGTCCTAGATCATGTTTTTGATTTTAGATATGTCAGGGATGGTGAGTGTCTCTGTTGCAGAAGTGGAAGCGAGATTGGCTGGGTCTATGTATGAAGTAGATGGTCCTTCATCATTTTTGGGTACTTGGGGGATCTTATAAAACTTGGCTTCCAAGTTTTTGCAGTAGGCAAAGGGTTTGGAATCCCCATATATAGTGACCTCCTCATTTTGATGTGAGAACTTGATGCGTTGGTGATAAGTCGAGGCCACTACCTTCATTCCATGTATCCATGGGCATCCCAGGAGGATGTTGTATGGCAGGTCGAGGTCGAGGACCTGATAGGTGGTTTCCATAGTTTCCAACCCCACTTGAATGGGGATTTTGATAGTGCCCTGAGACACTCTTTCTTGGTCATCATACACCCTTATTGTGATGCTTTTATTCTTATTGATGGAATCCTTGGCGAATCCCAATTTATTTATGAGCTTTAGAGAACAAATATTAAGGCCTGCACCTCCATCCACCATGACTCATTTGACTTTCATTTTATGGACTAGTAATTGGAGGTGGAGAGCATGGTTATGAGATGGCTGCAAAGGGAAATCTTGGTCCAAAAATCTAATGAGATTTGGGGTAAATATGTTACCCATGATAGTCTGGAATTGTTTTGTGTCAAGGGTGGTGGAGATGGTGGATGTAGCTAACACTTCATCAAGGATCCTCCTATGGGCTGCAAAAATTTTCAATAGTTCAATGATGGAGATTTGGGCTGGAGTTCTCTTTAGCTGGTCAATGACATTGTAGTCATAGGGAATGGCCTTTGTATTAGAAATGGGGGTCTTAGCTGGTGCCCCGATAATGGTAACTTTTTTGCCACGTGTGGTGACTCCATAGTCATTGTTGGCTCTCTTGACATTTATGACAGTGACCATCTCATCAACACACCCAACTATCTCCTCATACACTAGATTAGTACTAGCATATTTTTGATTACCCATATTATTCCCTTGATTATTTCCTTGATTGTTCCCTTGGTTGTGGTTCGGCATTGGATTCATGTATATTTTCAAATCCTGGTTTTCGGCAGGCTGCTCGATATTGATAATTTTATCCTCAATGAGGTCTTGGATGATGTTTTTGAGTCTCATGCAATTGGCAGTGGTATGTCCTTTGAATTTGTGAAAGTCACAAAGGAAGTTCTCATTATACCAAGGTGCCTTGGTCATGGGTTCCATGTATTTCTCTGAGTTATAAACTTTAATTAGATTCTCTTTGACCAACTTCTTCATTATGGACTTAATCGACTCACCAAGAGCTGTGAATTTACGCTTAGGAGGATACTTGTTGCGGGGAGGTGGTCGTCCTTGATTACCCAAGTTGTTGATTTGATTGGTGGGAGTTGGTTGTTGCTATGCTACTACCACATTAGTCTACACATTGTTGCGATTGATGATGGGTTTGGGTATTTTTCTTAGGGGCATTGATGACCATTTTAGCATCAACCACACTGTCGTTCGTGATATTTTTATTCCTCGACCAATTTTGAGGTTTATCAATGTAGTTGTTAGACGAGTGGTTATCCTATAGTGGAGTGAATTTTGGAGCGCCTCCTCACACAGTAAGTGCTCTTTCGATGTTGAGCACCTTTGGGATCAGTTGGTCATATGATGTGATGCACTGCATTTTCAAGTAGAACGCCTAGTTTTCATCTAGATTGGCTATGATGGTGCAAACTTGTTGTTCTTCTAGCATGGTCCACTTGCTGTGATTGGCCTTGGATCACCATCTTTGCAAGAAGGATGTGAATAGCTCCCCTTTTCTTTGTTTGAGTGTAGATAGTTCTTCCAAACTAACATCCACACCCATATTGAAACAATAATTCTTAAGGAAGGCTTCGATGATTTCCTTGAATATTTTAATGCCCATGGGTAGGCGAGAAAAACATTGCATGGTTGGACCAGTCAGACTATGAGGGAAGAGTCGCATTAGATACGTGTCATCATATGCGACCTTCATGCAATACACCTAAAATTCCCTAACATGGTTTTCAGGGTTACCCGTTCCATTGTACTTGTCAAATTTGGGGATCTCGAATCCTTTTGGGAATAGTATCATGGTGAGACTTCTGTCGAAAGGGTAAGGGCACAAATTGCCTAGTGTTCTCATGGTTTTTCCTGCTTGTAAGTCTAACACTTGCTGCGAAAGCAGTTTGATTTGTGTTGCGACATCCTTGGTTGGGTCGGGAGGTGCGATGAAGGAGTTGTGAGGTGTTTGATGGGTGGGAAGAGTACTAGTGGGAATTTTCTACAAACTCTATTGTGTGTTCAAAGCCTAATGGTATGCCTGCATTTGCGTCAACAACGCTTGTTGTTGATCTTGCTGTTGTTGTTCCAACAATGCTTGTTGTTGGTCCATCTACTGCTATTCCCATGAAGCCTGTTGTTGATCAATCTTCTATTGTGCTAGTAAAGCTTGTTGTTGGTCTAGATGTTGTCATGCCAACAAAGCTTGTTGTTGGTCGAGATGCTATTGTGCCAACAAAGCTTGTTGTTTAGCTTGTTGTTGTGTCTGAAATTCTTGTAGGGCTTGTTGGTATGCTTGCAGACATATCGCTTGCAATTGTGCTTGGTATTGGGCTTGTGCTTGTTGTTGGGCTTGTGCTTGAGCTTGTGTTTGAGCTTGCACTTGCGCTTGCACTTGAGCTTGTGCTTGCTACTATTGCTGGAGTACTCTTTGTTGGTTGGCCTTTTGGAGGGTTTGAATTAGAGTGGTGAATGAGTTTTTCATGTTGGCTTTTGGTAGGATTGGGGTTGGAGCGGGGATCATGCTGAGCGTTGTGATGGGTGAAGGGATCATGGTGATGATTGGGACTTGGGTTGTTGGGGGGGGTGGTTGAGATGTTTGGTCCTTGAGATAGTATGCTTTGGGATATTTGAGGACCAATTGATGTAGTGGCTTGAATGGTTATTACTTGTTGTTTTGATGATGCGGGCAAGTGGAGGGAATTGGGTGTGATGTTTAGATTGCCTGGTTTCGAGAAACTATCGATGTTGAGAGGAGGAAAACCCAATTCGAGAGGTGATGTGTTTTTGAATGGAAAATGGGGAAGGGGTGGGATGTTACTTTGGAAAAAAGGATTAGCAACCACAGTCATTTCAAACAAAACCCCCTTCTCCAAGTGGTAAATAAGTTTGTATGTTTGATTGATAGACTGGTGTTGCACAGAACGAAGATGAGCCAACGTGGTTATGGAAGGTGAGTGGGATGTAGGGGTGGGATGGATTTTCTAGGACAAAAGTACCCAACATGGTGGTGATGACTGCCTCTTTCTTAGCCATAAGGTGATGCCTTCACAATTCTTGGAACATGGCACTCCCCTTGTTTACATTCGAGGAGGTTGGTGTGATGGCTGATGTGGTCTGAGGAATTTCTTGATTGACATTTGACATCGGGGATGGATTTGTAAGAGGTACATCTATAATAGTGCTTGCATCAAGGTCAGAAGGGAACTGGACCCCTCCCTCTACTAGCGTATTCAAGTACTTGAACATGGCATTGTCAATTTTGTGGTTCTCTAGATTTTGGACCATTTTTATCATTTCGGATTGCGTCATTCCCATGTCTTCGTTTATGATGTCCTCTTGATGACCCTCCTCTTGAGGATTTTGTGATGATAAAGGAGAATTACTTGGGGAATTTCTTGATCCCGCTAGGTTTACTTCGAAGGTTAATTGACTCATGTCTGGAGAATTTGATATTTCTTTGATATTCTCCATTTTCTTCTTGTGTTGAGATCTTGTTTGGACCTTAAAAAATAGGGATTTTTTTGATCCTAACCTTTTAGGCCCAAAAGAGAAGAACTAGGGGAGCTAAAAGATCAAAGATGGTGGTAATGATGATGGGATAAATGGATGGGATGAGTGAATGAAACCTTTTAGAGAAATTTTGAAGGTTTATGCTAAACTTGTAAAGGCTTTAGATTGATTGTGATAATTTGACTAGATGTATTAACTCAAACATGATTGTTGTGAAGTTGTTTTCCCTAGGAAGTTGCATTATCCTAGGGGAACTTGCACAAGTGGATGAGTTGGCTAAGTGCATTAAGCCAATGTGATTTTTGAACTAGTAGACCTTAGGAAGTTGCGTTATCCTAGAGGCAAATTTTTCCAAGGGATTTGACTATTTTGGCTAGGTGTGTTAAGCCAAGATAGGGTGATGTTGGTTTAGCAATTTTAAGTTTAGCATGAGAAACTTTTCTAGAGTTCACAAAAGGTTTGTTGATGAAATGAGATTTGGTTAATGGAGGAATGAATGAGAATGACAACTTTGATCTTGAACCTTAACCTAGACACAACTCTCCCTACAAAACCTTGGTATTGAATAACATGCTAGACCTCCTATGGGAGAAAAGCAAACCTTTCAAAAAGTTCAGGATTTTGTTGACAATAAAATTCATACTACGTTGGGTTATTCCTTGAAGCCTTTTTGTAGAATTTGTATACAAGTATTTCTCTTACTTCAAGGAGCATCTCAAGGTGTTGCTCATGAGCTTTTAGGCTTATCTTTTTGAGCTTTGTCTTGGGATTTTGATCTTGAGGGAAATCACTGGAAACAACACATGAAGTTCAAATTTGTCTCTTTATCTTGGTTTAATGAATTTATTTTTATCAAAGACAATTGCTTTCTTAGGTTTCAAACTATATATCTAGTGTCCACTTTCTTTCTCATCCCACAAGGTCCATTGTGTGGGAATCGAGGAAAATAGAGAAAACGTTCCTTATGTTTAACCTTGTTGAAAACAAATGACGGAGGAATTTGTTCACTTAGAAACCTCTAGGAATATGATCCCTAGGGAAAGCAAGAGTGTCCAAATTCATGAAGAGTATTTGTTTCTCACAAGGGGTTTGAAAATTGAAAGTCTTATGAATGTTTATTTTTCAAGCGTTTTTGAGAACCAAGCAAATGTGTTTTTCTTTCAAGCACTTTTACAATCCTAGGATGATGAGGCAATATCTTATTGGGTTCCCACTTGGATAAATTCAACTGTGCATATCTTGTACAAATGGC
The DNA here is from genome assembly GCA_007115665.2 of Sequoiadendron giganteum. Taxonomy (NCBI): domain Eukaryota; kingdom Viridiplantae; phylum Streptophyta; class Pinopsida; order Cupressales; family Cupressaceae; genus Sequoiadendron; species Sequoiadendron giganteum. The sequence continues at coordinate 40,627,385 of CM021105.1, forward strand.
TAAATGCTTGACCACACTGGCTCCCATCCACAACACACACTTCTTGGGTCAGCCAAGCATTAGTACCCATGACTCTCCCATGGCATACTTTCCATTTCTACAACAAGACCACATGTATAATGTGGGGCGGCTTCAAAGGACATGACCTTTTGCACCAACAAGATAGACAAGGTTTTGGATTTTTCTAAACAAAAGGTTCTAATGCAGACATTTCATTCATGGGGGATTATCCAACATCGGCGAGAGTCCATTGCTGTCCATTTCGTCGGGATAATCCTCGTGATTCTTGAAATTTCTTCAAGAATCCACACTTATATACCAGTTGAAAGTCGCTTGGATTTAGCGTGTTCCCGGTTGGCTTGTTCCATTGGGTGAGTACTTTTTCCCACAAGGCAAGCCCTCTAAGATAAAAAATAGCAAATAAACATATTCGTAGTTTGATCAACCTTTGTTTAAAAACAAAAGGAGAACACTCGCAATAAGTTTATTCACACTCGCATGTTTTGTTCATTTATTAAGTGCCCAAATTGAAATGTGGAGGCAATATTTTTTACAACCTAATATCACCAAAATGTTTTTGATTCTCAAGATCACAATGAAGCGTGAGAGAAGCACATACACATTTTAAATGATATTAACTTGTGAAAAAGGTTGCAAAACATTGAAAACACTTGTTCATTTTAGACCTCAAAGAAATGATGAATTATTTTTAAGCACCAAATGAAGTGTGAGATTACCTTGTTCAATTTTTTAATCCCTTAAACAAAATCTAGTGTGTTTGTCTAAAGTTCTTCTTAACCCCTTGGCAACTTTTGAAAAGAAAAAAATTGATTTTGTTTATTTTAGAACCCAATGGAAAATTAGTGTCGTAAGATCAATGAACTTATCAAATTCTTTAAAGAGTGTTGAAAAACACTTTAGTGTTTAAAAAAACTTTGTACAACATAAAAACAAAAGCATGGTGTCATAAAAAATAAAGTTGCTTGTTCTTTTTAACCCACATTGAATTTAGTATTCCTAAGGTCAAATATGTTTAACAACTTGTTTGAAGAGTGTTAAAGAACACTTCAGTGTTTATAAAAACTTTGGGTTTAGTGAATGTGGTGTCATTATAAACTTCTTCCTTTGCTCCAACCTCCAAAATGATAGCAAACTAGAGAGCAATAAAGACAGAAAACCAGATTAAAGATTAAAAAATCCTAAATTTAAAAAGCACATGTTAATTTAAAACTTCACTATTTTCACACGGCGGAGTTTGCAAAATTGGTAGAGTTTGGAAAAAGCGGCGCTATATAGTGCCACATGGTTGGCTTTGGGTGGCGCTCTGCAGAGACAAAGAGCGCAAAAGCAACGCGACAGAGGTAAGCAACACAGTTTGGGGGCAGCTTAGTTTGAAAATTTTAAATTATTTAGGCAGGGGGGATAGAGCGGCGGAGTTTGGAGAAAGCACAGTGCAATACTGCACTGCAGTGATGAAAGTGGTGGAATATTGTGCCATGGGGGTGGGCGCGGTGGAGTGAGAAATTTTGAAAAAAAGATGGGCAGGCAGGATACACGACGAATTTAGGGAACTAAGCGTGGGTCAATATGGTGCCGCATCTCTGAAAGTGATGAGGTATTGCACCGCGGTTCTGAAAGTGGCTCAATATAGAGCCACATGATTGAGTTTGCTGTGTCTACACAAAAAATGTTAGAAACCGCGGAATTAAAAAAAAACGTGATTTAAAATTTTTCAAGCCCTCCTTCTAGTGCCAAAATGTGAACCCTTAAACTTGCAAATGCACAAGAGCAACAAAACATGTTAGTTGTTAGATCATATGCATGCAAACAAGTATGAGAGATTCCCCATAAAATCCATCTATTTAAACTAAAATTTGGAACAAAGATGAAGAACACAATAAAAGAAATGAAATTAAATCCTAATCAAGCTAATAGAGTGATGATCCCATGGGAGAATTGGTGCCAATGAAATGTTTCAATTGGCCCTTTCCCAATTCCTAAGTTGCAATGTGAGTTGATTGAACAATGGTCAAATCTCCAAAGAGATTTGAGCATAGCCTTGTTACAGTTTATGAAAAATGTGAATGATTGAGTGCAATGGACAAAATTAGTTCGCAATTGAAGAGAGTAACTTTGCATGAAGATTGTGGATGAGAAGTGAGGAGAGGAGTCTCCAATTTATAGACTTCAATTCGAAAGAAGTGAGCAAAATTGAGCAATGAGGGACAAAGGATAATCCAATGGCATTGTGCCACTTGTCCACATGTGGTTGGAGGAGGAATGAGCACATTTTGGCCAATGTGCATGATAAATGCATAAATTTGAATTTTGAAATATTGAAATGACAACGTGGATGAGAATTCAAATGGAGTTATGACCACTTGGCTCAATGCAAAGGACATGTAAGATGTCTTAAATGCTTTGTTGGAAGGATCAAGCCCACTTAGCCTTTTTGAATTCAAATGAGGGAATATTATCTTTTGATGCTTTGTGAGGGAAAATAGAGAATTAAATAAATCAAAGTAATTGATTTATTGTGAAACTTGCATTCTCTAGAGGATTTTAATGAAAGGGATTAACTTAATCATGGTTTTGATTAGATTAATGAAGAATTAGGTGATGTGACAATTTAGACTTAAGTTTATGAATTAATTTAAGTCAAGAATTGAGAGGAAATGATTTATCAAATAAATGATTTGATTTATTTAATCTAGAGGGAATATGTTAGATTAAATAAAATAAGGTTTAATTTATTTAATTTAATAAGAGGACTTTAGAGAATTTAATCAAATAAAATGATTTACTTAATTATATAGGTATGTTAGGTTAATTAAATCAAATTGATTAATGTATTTAGAGGGGGTGATAGAATTAATCAAATAAATAATGATTTATTAAATTAAGAGATAGAATGTTGATGAAATGCTAAGAAAATGATTTAAGAGGAAATGTTGTCAGTAAATTGGATCAGGTGAGTTAAAGAGAATTTGTACATTTTCCATGTCTACAAAACTAATGCAGCAGATGTAGAAGGTGTAGTGATAACGGTTACGAATTGCATTCCAATGAAATGTGGGATAACTCATGGGGGATTAAAACTGAATTGTCCCACTTGGGAAAATTGGGAGAAACCTCATAAGACCATTGCAGAAAAAGTGGAGAAAGAAAGGTCGACACTTGATGTAACAAGTGATGTAGAGACAATAAAATAAATCAAAGATTGTGAATCAAGAAGAGGGAGAGAAAAATAAACCTATGTTGCAAATGACTTCAATCCTTGGCTCATTACTGGATCCTACGAACCCTCTCCCAAAGCTACATTTATGCACTGCCTTTTGTTTGGTGGGGATTCTTCAACCTCTAAGAGATCGAAGGGGTTTTTTTGGACTTGAACTCTAGGTATTTTCACGGCCCATCAACATGTCTGTTAGGCTCTTGAACTCAATATATTCACCCCCAACTTTAGAATAGTTGTGCTAGGCGGCTTCACCACTGGTCTAGTTTGCTATGTTGAGGCCATCTACTCTTCCTTTTCCTTCTCCTTTCCCTTCCCTGTATATTTTTAGTTTCCTCTAGGTCGATCTCCTCATCATAAAATGGGGTTAGTATCATCATGCCCTATGTTCCATAGAGTATCAAACTTTTCATTCATGTCTACATCTTGGAAGAAGTCATCAGTGCCTTTGATTTCTTGATGGTAAGTCTAGAAATATTTAATATTTTCTTCACTCCACAACCAATTCTTGACCAAATCATTTCAAAGGGTGGAACTGATTTGGAACTTACCATTAAATGTTTCCAAACGGAAATAGAAATTGAGCCATGGCGGCCTCTTATCCTCTATAGGAATGTGAACCTAGTCTATAAATAGTTCATCTTGGTCTGACAAGGGATTTCACCACTTTTCCTAGTAAGGCCAGGGGTTGTGGTTTACCCAAATATTTGTGCATATTAAGTCATTTTCAAGGTTGTATTTCCATTTTTCACAAATCAATACTAGCCCTAGATGAGCCAACTTTGCCTCTAGCAACTTATGTCTCTTCTTCTTTGCCATAACCACTATTTTCAAGCTTAGTGGGTAGAAGAAAAATCCTTTCTTCTTGGAATTCCCTCCACAAAAGGTAAAGTCAATAATCGACACTTGCCAAAACATTTCAAGGGCCAACACCCGATCTATGATGCATGTTGAGAGCCAGAAGGGTTCTCTGGTGAAGCTGCGCACCGAATGAATGTGAAATCCTCTCCAAGAAACCAATCACACTTAGGAGAAACACTCTACATCTACCCTATTTTGTCAGAAGAGAGTCGATAAAGACCACCATCTTCGATCAAGTCTTGTAGGATTGGAGTAAAGAAATAATGTGAGAATGCATAATAGTCATAATTTATAGAGAGGAGAGGAGTCCATATAGAAACTGGCCTTCTAACTCCCTTCTCATTAACAATAGCTAACCTCACATATTTTTTGAAGAATTCGGGGTTCTAATGTAAGAACATATGGGCAAGGAGAGAAGGAACCCTAAACTTATGTTGTGTTATGTATTCCTTGATTTGGCTCACCATTTCTTAGAAATTGACTTCTATCAAGTCATACTAGAACACAATTTTTTTCTCCTCAACTGAAAGCCCAGACCTAGTTGCAACTCATACACCCATTTGTCCTCGTCCATGTCACAAAAAAATTCCATCATAGAGAAGGCATCCTACATAACCCCCTATTTAAAAACATTGTGCACGATTGGAATTTATGACAGCTTTGCCAAATCTTCATGAGATCTTTGGGTTTCTTGGTTATAAAAATATATAGATTTTTATTTTCCTTTCCAGAAGTTGTTTCCTTTCCCTGGAGTGAATGAATCCATATTTTCTTCTCTAGAGCCCCCTCTTGGGTTGCGTAGTATATCTCTGATAGCCTCATCGCTGATTATAACCATCAACTTGTAGCCTTCAATGGAATTGGTATCTGGGTTGAAACACAAAATATCCTCATGAACCAAATCCAAGCAGTAATGCACAAAAGGGACCATATATTGTGGGAGTCCATAAAACCATTTATTATATGCCAACTAGGATTTTCTAGTGGCCACCTTCATTCTTTTGCAAGATGCTTCCCTCAGACATTAGGGTTGGTTTTGAGGATGGGAATAAGTTTTTTATCCCATTCTTCCTTTATCTGGCTCTGGTCCCTCTGATTTTTCTTCTTTTTTGCATCCTATGTGTGAAACCACTTCGGTTTCTCTAGTATTCCAAGAAAAGCGTAAAAGGTATCTCCGAAGATATTGGTCATGGGCATTGTGCACATGGAATCAAACAAGATTTGGGGCGCTTTTCCTTGCACCTTCATTTGAGGATTTTGGGTCATTACTTTCTATTAGAATTGGTTATGGATGCCAAGATCTATGGACCAAATAGAAAGCACAGAGAAGAGAGAAAATAATGTGACAAGAATAAATTTTATTCAATGTCAATGATATGAAAATGATTCAATGTGTGTGTACAAATGTAGTAGAGACCCCTTGGTTATATAGCCAAGGTGAGAACATAGGAGTGCATAATATTATGACAAGTGTCGTAATCTTATGACATGAGACAACAATGAAAAGCTATCATTCCACCTAAAGTGGAAAGTGATAATGTGATAACCACCACAAATAGTGGATCTCCCACAAAAGGTGGAAATCTAATCACATGATATGTCTATGAAAGGTGGATGTGATAAATTAATAAGAAGATAAGTCCACCAAAGGTGGAAAATCTCCATCAACTCCTATGTGGTCCTTAAGTAAACTTAACTAAGGTGTAATTATGACCTAGGATAAGGTACAAAACATTTAATTACACTAAAACCCCCTCTTAAGTGCAACTTAGGGAGAATATACACAAATGCAAAAAATGCAAGATGGGTCCCGACAACTAGGCCATGCCAGGTACCTATGTACAAATGCAATGCAATCTCTCACAAATGGAGAAAAGGAGAAAACCCAGTGGGACAAAAATCCTCGCCAAAAGAGCGATGAAATACAAAACATAAATGCTCTTAATGATGAATGAGAAGGTAAAAACCCCATGTGAGGAAAAAGATCCCCCCATAAGAAAGAAGTAGAAGAGAGACAAGGTAGCCCCCCTCAATGAGATAACCTACTACAAGAGAAGCACTGGAAGTACACTGTGGAGTAACACTAGAATCCTCAATCTAACAAGTAAGGAAAGATACTTATGTTTGCTATTGAAACCATATGTGAGTCACTAATTGACTCAAGGTGGAATCATGAAAAAGCAATAGCATACATGATGCCAAGGAACACTGAAAAACTCTCAAACTGGAACAACCCTAGAATCTATGAAGCAACAATAGATGATAAAATGATGCCCCCCATAAGAGGGAATAATATGATGAAATAATTTGGAAGCTATGTGTATCTCAATGCCGATGCCAAACTGTGACTAAAACTAATCCATAGGAGCAAGTACCATGAAGATTCTAGAACATTAACCATCAAATAAATGGCCCTCAAACTGAGATGTGACCTGATGTGAATCTAATGTGATTCAGGATCATTAACCATAGGCTCTCAATATGAGATGTGAACCGATGTGAACCAACAATGTGCCAAGTTATGAGCAAGATGTGGCCAAAAGAAACAAAAAAATCTAGATACAACTCATGCGAGTTGTCATCAATATGAAGATGAGATCAAAGTGCAACTACACTCTAATCAAATTATTATGCAAGAAGCCCCCCTGATGGAACTTTATGTAAATTCACTTATTACAATACCCCATGATTGTAAAAGGAGAACATGTAAAACATGCATAAAACAAAGAGAAAATGCAAACCCAATGCATACAAAAAAGGAAATAGTGCATGCACTAATGAATGTTCACATCTGTCTCTATGATGAAAAATAACCTCAAATTTGTGTAGATGACCAAATCTAAAAAAATGACCTACACCATTATGAAGTGCTCAAAACTAACTTTCCGTCAATATCTTCTTTGCCAAAAACGGACTCTGTGGCCAAAAGTTATGAATTTTTCAAAAAAACTAAATTTAGCCTACAAGAAACAAGTTTTCTAGCGAAAACGTTTATTTCTAATTTGATTTCTAGAAAATTTACTCACTATTTGTAGACAAAAATAAAAAACAAGAAATATTTTGAAGCTAGAAACAAAACCCAGAAATCATTTTTTGATCCAACAAGCAGAAGATGAAAATTTGATTTGATTTGAACCTTCAACAAGGAGAAAAATGATGCTCGATGCTTTTTGAACTACAATTTTCTCCATATCTGTGCAAGGTATGCAAAATCTAAAGGATACCCAGTTTAGATTTCAACCGTGGCTACAAAACATAAAAATTGTTTTTCCTGCAAATGAGCAAAAACTGGATTTTTGAAGCAAAAATGACGACGGCTCCAAGAAAAAATGATTTTCAACAAACCCTTGTTTGTAAAAAATACAAATGGTGATCAAATTGAGTGAACCAAAAGCTAAATCTGACTTTTTCAAGCCTTCTGGATGCAATGGTGACCTCAAATTTGCACCAGCAAGCTCCAATATGAACCTGCAATAAAAAAACAAAAAATGGAACCTCCCCAAATCTGGTACCTCTCTTCAGAAAAAGAGTCTCCAATGGCACCCAACCCGCTCTGATACCAAGTTAGAATTGGCTATGGATGCCAAGATCTATAGACCAAATAGAAAGCACAAAGAAGAGAGAAAATAATGTGACAAGAATAAACTGTATTCAATGTCAATGATATGAAAATGATTCAACGTGTGTGTACAAATGTAGTAGAGACCCCTTGGTTACATAGCCAAGGTGAGGACATAGGAGTGCATAAGATTATGACAAGTGTCGTAATCTTATGACATGAGACAACAATGAAAAGCTATCACTCCACCGAAAGTGGAAAGTGATAATGTGATAACCACCACAAATAGTGGATCTCCCACAAAAGGTGGAAACCTAATCACGTGATATGTCCATGAAAGGTGGAGGTGATAAAGTAATAAGAAGATAAGTCCATGAAAGGTGGAAAATATCCAACAACTCCTATGTGGTCCCTAAGTAAACTTAACTAAGGTGTAATTATGACCTAGGATAAGGTAAAAAACATTTAATTACACCAACACTTTCTATTGTGGATTTTTGTGATATAACAATATTCTTTCCTTGCTCTGCAAAATTACTAGACACACTAGTATTGGACAAATGTAACCTAAACAGAACACACCAATACAAGGCTTACATTGAATGTAAATTTAGATGGAATCTTGTTCTTTGATTGGGTTTGACTCATTCGAGAACATCGTATCATTAACAATTATTTCTCTGAACCTGGTTGCTTCAATTCCTCTTATGTTCTTCAACAATTCTTCACTCAACACTCTTTGCACTGGATAGCATACTCAGGTATCTTTTCACACTATTGATTCCTTTGCATTCAACACTTATCTTTTTCTCGAACAAAGTTAGAAATAATGGTAGCCTTTTTGCACTCAATTTAGCATGTACTACCAACTCCCTTGCTCACATGAAATGAATTTATTTCCCTTTTAAAAATAAAAGAATTCATAATGACAATTAGTAAGCATGTCCTTTAATGCGATTTTTTTGGGAAATTGAGTTAGTGATTGCAAGCATATAAACCACTTGCATGCTTGGAAATTAATATCCTAAAAAGAATGATTAAGACAAAAATGCAATGAGTACTTGAAGAGATTCGAGTTCTGCCTTGAAGGCTGAAATATGGTTGCATCATAACACATCAAATTTTTTTTGTATGGGCGACCACTTGGGACTGCCACCAACTTGTGCTAATTAATTACCTCTCCTTAATCTCGCATGAAACAATACATACATGATAGATGCAACTCAGTGGGAAACTCGAGTCATCTCTTGGTGGGACTTTTGAGTTAGTACTCGATTAGCTTCATGCTTATGGCACATAACTACCTTAGATAATCCTATAAATAGACCTCGAGACAACAACATAATTGCAGTTAGCAATTAGGAAGAGTTATCACTTAGGTAGTTGGGTAGAATTAGGCATCATGATTATTCCCATTAGGCTTACTAGCAAAAAGGCTTAGACAAATTTCCTAGGTGATGTTTCCAATAGGCATCTAAAACAAATGACATAAAACAAGAATTTGTTGGAAATTATATAAATAAAATAGATATTGGGTAGGGACTAATAGATTATGAAGACAAGTATAGGGTCAATACCAACATTTTCTATCAATTCATTATATCTCAACTTGATATATAGGTCCCTCAGTCGATGATTCTATGATTATGCTAGAAATCTTCCTGAAGTGGTACCTAGGTGGCCTTGGAGAAATTGTGGTGACTGCAGTGTATGGCCTGGGCATCCCAACAGTGAGTGACCTCTACAAACATATTGAAGAAGATGTTGTGGTGTCGTGGGTGTCATTTTTGAGTGGATTCTACATTATATCAGATGAAGAGCACCACCAGAGGGTCACTTGTGCCTGCCACTTCCTGCTACACTGCTACAACATGGTGCTATTCTATGACGTAGAGTGGTACACTCAATTTTAGGGACTTAGTGTTTTCTCCACCACTAGTCGTTGTTGTTAATACTCTCACTCCTTCTGTTGTTCTTGTTGCCCTTGTTAACAATCATGTTTCTCTCGTTGCTCTAGATGTTGTTGTTGATGCTCCTGCTCCTATTTTTTCTATTTAATACTCAACACCTTTTATATTCTTTTTCTATATATTCCTAGACAATTCTTTTTCGTATTTAAGAACTTTAGAGTATATAGATACACTTTTTAAAAGCATGGCCTTTGAGCCATTTTGGAAGTGTAATTTCGAAGCATATAATACTATAGAATGAAAATGTTGGTGTTCCAAATAAACAAATCAAATGAATCCTAAAGACTAGCCAATTTCTTATGTTCAAATTCAAACATGAATTTGGCCAACTAACAAGATTTAGTCAAAGATTGAATCTCCTACAATTTTGGCTCTATAGGACCAAGGTGGTTCAACCTTTACAATGCCTAAAAACTTAGTTCAATTATAAATAGACATTGCTTTTTATAGAAAATACTTGCCAATTCAATTACACCAAAGAAACTACTAACAACTTCAAATCTGGCTAACTTCTTAGTATATCAACACTCATTCAGCAATTAGGAAGCATAATTCAACACTAAACCTCAACCAAACAATAGGAATAAAAATAATTTTGATTTTAAAGTGTTTATGAGAATGCATTAAGTTGAATGAAAAATTAGTTCCTAAATCTGGTCCATGGAGTTAAATACAAAATTATAAAGGGAATTTCATCAGCAAACAAATCTCAACCAATGGATTCAAACTAATAATGTATTACACCAATCGATCCACTCCTATTTTCAATATAACTCTTCTTATCAATCCAACATGCATACTTGAAATCACAATTATCTACTCAAAGTAATTTAACCATTTCTTAAAAATAGACCCATGAACAAATAAAACAATCTCAGGGAAACTGAGATGATAAACTCAAACATAATTTGTATTATTGAATTAATATGATCAAATGTGTACAAATCTGGAGACAATTTGATGACATTCATGATTTACATGCACAAACTAGCTGATATTTACTCATGAAATTAAAACGTTACAATTGCATATTGAATACATGACTCAGACTCAACACTAGTCTACCCAGTCCCATACAAAAATTCAAAACCATTTACAATGAGAAGAGAATAATAATAAAAAGAAACAAAAGAAGGTGGAGAAAAGATCCGTTGATTTCATTTGGAACCTTCATCCACCGTTAATCGTCAAGAAGAAGCTAAAAATAGCTCCTCTCTTCTAATCATTTGCAATAACAAACAATGTCATTGCATTTTGCCTTCAATCCCTGATGGTTGATTTCCAAAAGGATTGAAAAATTTGTTAGGGTCCAACATTGCTTTATGTTTCTTTTGTGGTGCAAGGGCACCTACACCTTGTGGAGTCTAAGTTGGTATAAGGGTCTCTTGAGTTCATTTATGTTATGCAATGGCACCTACACCTTGTGGAGTCTAAGTTGGTATAAGGGTCTCTTGAGTTCATTTATGTTCAATAAGGTCTCATGACCATTTTCTATTGTATTTAAAAAGCTTAGTATGTCTTTTAAAAGATTAGTGGACCGGTCAAGAGGGATTTAGGGATTTATAAGATCAAATTATGTAAAAGATGTAATCTTAACCTTCAACGGTCATTAGTAGTAAAATTTTTTTGTTGAAGAGTAGTTGGCTAGTTGTAGGGGATAGTTAGGAGTTGAAATCAATACATACATTCATGTAATTCCCAAACAAAGGGTTGTTGAGTTCAAAAATAAATAATTTGTCTTGGTGGAAATGTTAATCACTATTTTGATTGGTTTTCCTATAATTTTCTTATTGGCACAAGCCCGTACAAAGTTGATATGCCTTGAAGCTATGGGTACTTGTTAGTGTATGCATTTTATGTCTTATTTAATTTTTTTGGGGAATTATAATCTCTTCTGGTGCATGAGGGATCAACAAACATAGAGGTTGCTCTGTAATTTGTGTTAAGGGCTTGGGGGTGATATTATGACAAAATAGCCAATCCACCTACTATTTTGGGTTTGTGGCTTGGTGGATTGGCTTGTATCATAGTTAGTTAGGTGTGTGAATGTTGTGGAGACCTAAGGGGTGAAGGAACTCAGCATGGTGTGATGTTATAGTGCTGATCAGGGGTAGTGTGGTCATGAAAGTGAGCAACCCAATTGTTGATTCTGAGATACAGCGAGGAGAATGGAATGGTGAGTGTTCTTTGAGTTAGGGTAGAGATATTGTAGGGTGTTTGGACCCTTGGTAGGATTTGGGAGAGTCGGGAATTAGGAGTTTCCCTAAAACCCTTGGTTTGTTGAGATTTAGGAGGGTTTGTGAGCAGAGGGTTAAGAAGAGTTCTTGGGGCCCTAAGAGTTGATAATTCTTGAGTTTGAGAGCCTTTTCTAAGACTGTTTCAGGTTCTTTTTGTTTGGGGATAAATTTGAGTGAGGGTTCCTTTGAAAAAGAGGGCTAATTATGAGGCCTAGAACCTGGGTGTATGTACTGAAAGTGCACATCGGTCCAAAGGAGTGACCCTTGGTTTTCCTGTATGTTGTGTAACCTTGAAAAGGGTATCTTAATCCATCATTCAGTTGTTGATTATTTTGGGAATGTTGTGAGTAAACCAGTCTAAATTGGTTTTTGATTGCTACAAGGGGTAACTGTTGTGAGGGTTGTTGAATGGTGACTTTGGAGTGATCAGTATTTGAGATTAAGGTTGAATGGTCAAATTGACATTGTATTCATGTTGAGAGGTCTTGTAGAGTCTAGGTGGAGATCTTGAGTGTTTGACAAACTTGGGGGGTTAAGATCCTTGAGGGTGAGTTCATGTCCATGAGTTTGGAGTTGGGTTTTTGGTTGAGAGTTGAAGTTCTTGTTTTGTGAGTGATCCCCAGCTAGCCTCTGCATCATAGTGGTATTAGAGCAAGGGAGTAGGTCTTTGTGAAGATCAAGATTGAAGTTTGTGTGCAAGAAGAAGAAGGTAGTTGGAGGGAACAAAATTCCTCCTAAAAACAATGTTGTTGCAAGGAAACTTGATACTTATGAGAAGGATATAGATACACTAAAACGGGAGATGGCTGCAATAAAGGCTAAGGGTAGGACCCTTCTGGAAGAAAGTGAGTGTGAAGAGGAAGAGACCTCTGGTGAAGAATAATAGATGGATCCTGATGATGTTATAACAATGAAGCTACTGAAGGCTGTGAAGAAGGATGGACATGGCAAGATGGATGTGCCTATGTATGGAGGAAAACTTGATAGTGAAGAGCTCTTGGATTGGATAGGGGCTTTGGAGAACTACTTTAATAGTGAAGATGTTGATGAAGGACATAAGGTGAAGAGAGAAAAAACAAAACTGAAAGGACACACTTTGGTATGGTGGAATTTTGTGCAAGAAGATAGGGGGAAGAAAGGCAAGAGCAAGATCATTTCTTGGGAGAAGATGAAAGAAAATATAAAAGGTAAATTTCTTCCTTTTGATTACAATATTCAATTGCTTAAGAAGTTGCATAATCTTAGACATAAAAGATAGATGTACAAGCATATACTTAAGAGTTTTATAGGCTAAGCATAAGGGCTAAACATGAAAAATATGAGGAAGAGATGACTGCTAGGTACTTGAATGGTTTGAGTTTCAGCATTCAGGATGAAATCAACATGATGGAACCAAAATTAGTAGAGCAATGCTTTCAAATAGCAATGAGGGTAGAAGAAAAGCTAAAGAGGAGACAAGAGAAGGCAACAAGAGGAAGAGGTAACACTTCTAGAGGAAGGGGATTCAATCCTAGTTCAAGGAGAAACAATGAAGGCCAAGCAGATGATAAAAAGGATCAAGAAAAATATGATTCAAGAGGTGGATGTAGAGGTTCAAGAGGAAGATTTAGTGGAGGAAGAGGATCATATCAGTTCTTAGGAAGATGCTACAATTGCAACCAGCCTGGACATCTAGCCTTTAAGTGCCCTGAGAAACAAGTCTCCAACTCGCATGGTGGAGAAAGGAGGAATCAATTAGTGCATGAGGATGAAGAGAGTGTGACTACACCTGTAGTGAACCTTACATCAGAAGAAGGAGAGGCATTTATGATAAGGAGAACTGTGTTGCAAGCATCCAAGGAGGAAGAGTCAAGCCAAAGAAGGAGCCTATTTAGAACTACATGTAAAAGCAAAGGTAAAGTGTGTCAAGTTGTCATTGATTCTGGTTCTCAAGATAATCTAGTGTCTAGGGAAATGGTGGACAAGTTGTGTTTAGAAAGATTACCTCATGAAGCACCTTATAGAGTCTCTTGGGTCAATGATAATCAAACCTTGGTGGTCAAAGAACAAAAATATGTTGATTTTCAAATTGGGGAGTATAATGATAGGGTCTTATGTGATATTTTACCAATGGATTGTTGCCATGTGCTCTTGGGAATGCCTTGTAAATTCGGTATGAGGTCTATGTATGATGGCTAGGAGAACACATACACCATCAAGAAGGGGGAAAAAACCTTTAAGTTGCTTCGCTTGAAGACAAATGTAAGGGATAAAGGGAAGTCTAAGGTAGTATTGTTTGACAATAAGGAGCCTTTGAGGTCTAAGGACAATAGGTCTGATGTGATTGTAGGTGTAGAGAAGGTTGCTGGAGTTATGACAGTAAGGAGAACACCTACAAATGGTGCTAAGACAATAGGAAGTGTGTTTTTGCAAGGGACATGGAAAGAACTTGTGCCCAAGTCTGATTTGATCAAGGTAAGTGCTAAGTGTGCAAAGGAGTATGAAGGACAGGGTGAAATTTTTGCTGGGACCATGGTGTGTCCTATCACTAGAAGGCTTGCTGAAGTGCATCTTGGTAGTATAAGTGAGGATAAGGTTGTTAATGCAGGGGTACGAGAGGATGCTGTCATGAAAGGTCTAGGAAAATTACAAAAAGAACACATGAAGAAGAGGTATAAAAGTCTAATCACAGAGCTAGTAAGGTAGACTGTGCAAGAAATTGTGAGGGGTTATCTATGTAAGGGTGGAGCAAGGAATTGAGCATATTTATATGATACTAATTTTTGTTTGACTCCAGGTTTGAGACTTAGAGCAACACCAAATTTTGATCCAAGACTAAAGAGATCAGTGCAAAGCCTGAAGATGCTTGAAGCAACAATGAGAAGGCACATAACAAGTTTCCACTCTTGGGATAGGAGTCCTTTTTATGGGGGGGTGTATGGTGCAAGGGAACCTACACCTTGTGGAGTCTAAGTTGGTATAACAGTCTCTTGAGTTCATTTATGTTGTGTAAGGGCACCTACACCTTGTGGAGTCTAAGTTGGCATAAGGGTCTCTTGAGTTCATTTATGTTAAATAAGGTCTCATGGCCATTTTATATTGTATTTAAAAATCTTAGTATGTCTTTTAAAAGATTAGTGGATTAGTCAAGAGGGATTTATAAGATCAAATTATGTAAACGGTGTAATCTTGACCTCCAACGGTCATTAGTAGTTCAAGCATTCTATTGAAGAGCAGTTGGCCAGTTGTAGGGGATAGTTAGGAGTTGAAATCAATACATACATTCATGTAATGCTCGAGCAAAGGGTTGTTGAGTTCAAAAATAAAGAATTTGTCTTGGTGGAAACACTGATCACTATTTTTGACTGGTTTTCCTAAACTTTTCTTATTGGCACAAGCTCGTACAAATTTGATATGCCTTGAAATTGTGGGCACTTGCTAGTGTATGCATTTTTTGTATTATTTAATTTATTTGGGGAATTAGAATCTCTTCTGGAATGTGAGGGATCAACAAACACAAAGGTTACTTTGTTTTTTGTGTTAAGGGCTTGGGGGTGATATTATGACAAACTAGCCAATCCACCTACTGTTTTGGGTTTGTGGCTTGATGGATTGGCTTGCATCATGGTTAGTTAGGTGTGTGAATGTTGTGGATACCTAAGGGGTGAAGGAACTTAGCATGGTGTGATGTTCTAGTGCTAATTAGGGGTAGTGTGGTCATGAAAGTGAGCAACCCAAGTGTTGATTCCGAGATACAATGAGGAGAATGGAATGGTGAGTGTTCTTTGAGTTAGGGTAGAGATATTGAAGGGTGTTTGGACCCTTGGTAGGATTTGGGAGAGTCGGGAGTTAGGATTTTTCCTAAAACCCTTGGTTTGTTGAGATTTTGGAGCATTTGTGAGCATAGGGTTAAGACAAGTTCTTGGGGCCCTAAGAGTCAATAATTATTGAGTTTGAGAGCCTTTTCTAAGACTTTTTTAGGTTCTTTTTTTTGGGGGATGAATTTGAGTGAGGGTTCCTTTGAAAAAGAGGGCTAATTATGAGGCCTAGAACCCGGGTGTATGTACTGAAAGTCCACATCGGTCCAAAGGAGTGACCCTTATTTTTCCTATATGTTGTGTAACCTTGAAAAGGGTATCTTAATCCATCATTCAGTTGTTGATTGTTTTGGGAATGTTTTGAGTAAACTAGCCTAAACTAGTTTTTGAGTGCAACAAGGGGTAACTATTGTGAGGGTTGTTGAATGGTGAATTTGGAGTGATCAGTCTTTGAGATTTAGGTTGAATGGTAAAATTTCCATTGTATTCATGTTGAGAGGTCTTGTAGAGTCTGGGTGGAGGTCTTGAGTGTTTTACAAATTTGGGGGGTTAAGATCGTTGAGGGTGAGTTGATGTCCATGAGTTTGGAGGTGGGCTTTTTGTTGAGAGTTGAAGTTCTTGTTTTGTGAGTGATCCCCACCTAGTCTCTGCATCATTTTGAGACCATGTTTCGACCATGAATAGTTGCTCAAACTAGGGTAATGCAGTATATGTCTAAAAATTGATATGACCTATCTCTATGTTGTTTTTTGAATTTTTTGAAAAAGAAGGATGTTGGCAAAGATTTCTAAAATGACATATACTAAGATGATGTATGGTAGGATGGATAATATGAAAAATCTCAAATATAATATGATAGTAAATGATTTTAAAATAGGGTTAACCTACCACCTATGGAGTAAATGCATGCAATGATTTCTGTTTGACCAAGGAACCTGATTGTAGGACAAGGACAGTTGAGAAGGTGAATTTCCCAAACTAAACCGTTGAGCTGAAAATATTCACTAATAGGACTAAAGTGACTAGGTTCATTGATGAGGACAAATTAGGACATGAACGTATTCAATGATGCAAAAAATTGTTCTATTCTGCTATATGCAATTTCCTAGGAAATATCGATATGCATGCAACTTAGGATAATGATGATGAGGATGTATATGACACCTAATAATGCAAGATTTTGAGAAAATTTTCTATTTTTTGTCCAAGGTTGATCTTTGGAAACATAAGCGAAAATGACAGTAATGTTTTAGACTCGGTTTTGCAGTTTTCGAGGTTTTCTGTTGACAGTCTAATGTGGTTCACCTATCAAGTGTGGTTCTAATTTTGACAGATGTGGTTTACCAACATGCGTGTAGTGATTTGAATAGAACCTAGTTTCGGATGTTTGATAGACAGTTGCAGCTTTTCCTGAAAGATGTGTTTTATGTTTTGACAAATGCAACTCACTAAATCATATACGGCTCTAAATATGGACTCTGTAAACCTAATCTTTCTAACAGACACTTGTGGCTCAAAAATTGACAGATGTGGCTTACATATACACATGCGACTCGAAATTTAACAATTGTGACTGGTAATATCAAAACTATAAAAATAAGAATTTTTTGAAAGACACATGTAGTGTTTACCCTAACAATTATGACTCTCTAAGACAGATGCAGTGTTAAAACTGATAGTTGTGACTCACTTTTTTGACAGTTGTAGTTTTTTGAAAGTTTTTTCGAGTGACTGTTTGTTTGATCAAGTTTTGTGAAAAATATAGCAAAAAAAAACACAACAATCAAGGTGTTTTCAGCTTTGTAGTGATAGATCATTAAAATACTAGAAAATATTTACAACCTAGGCATTTTTGACAATAACTGTTCAATTCTTACTTGGATAAATCTAAGTATGCATATTCATGGTGAATGACTAGTAGCTTGACCCCACTGGCTCCCCTCCATGACACTCACTTATACATGTTAGCCAAGCTACTATACCCATAAAACTCTGATGACATACATCTCATCTCCACACATGAACCATAAGAATGTAAGATGACTTGATAGGGCCGACCCTGCTGCGCCAGAAAATAGGTAGGATTTTGGTAAACTACAACAAATGGATTTTTAATTCAAGCACCCATTCATGAAGGCCACGTGAGAGGCGATATCATCCCAGTTTGTAGAGGTTAGGCTCTATAGGTTTCAATGCACCACAAGGGTACTGGGGAATCAATGGCTTGTCTGGAGGAGCTCCAGTAATACCGAGTTTTCCTCAAGTATTAACACTTCTATATTGGTTGGGAGTCACTAGCGATAAGCACGTCACCGGTTTTGAGTCATGTTGGTTACTCTTAACCACCAACATAGGCCCAAATTTTCTAGAGTCGGTAACTATTTCTCTTACAACCAGGATCCTAAGAATGCACAACGGGAGAGGATACTTTGATATACCGAATCGGGTTCTAAGCTAAACAATTGCAGACATGAGAAACATTGGTTTATTCTTAAGCCCAAACAACAATTACCAAACATAAAAGCTTTGAAAATAAAAATATCAAATTCATTAGGTCCTATAGGCAAACTAATTAGTAGTTGATTTTTGTTGTCTTCGACTTTCGTCCTCCAGAAAAAGAATGTCTTTGGTTTTTATTGTCTTCTATGCTTCGTCTGCAAAAAACTACATTATTCCCCCTTAACACAACAACAAACAAACATTAGAGAAAATAGAAATCACACAAAAACAAAAAAATAAAGTGCAGATCTATGAAAGTTAATAAAAATTAAAAAACATTTACCAGTTAGATGCAGCGTTTCAAGCCACAGATGCGGCTCAAAATTCATTTGCAGATGCAGTTCATGTTGATAGTCGTGGGTCAAAATGTTGATAGTCAGATGCAGTTCGGGGATTCACGGATGTGGTGCGTAGTGCCAGATGCATTGCAAAGTTTAGTAGATGCGGCTCGTGGATACAGATGTGTTGTGGATTTGAATAGATGTGGTGCACCATACGATTCTTGGAAAAAAAAAAAGGGAAACAGAAAGATGAAAATATGTTGTGTGAATTTGAAGCGTGGTTCATGTCGGGTTCACCAAATGTAGACCTAGATTTTCTGGATTAATGCTAATAGCTGTATAGATTACAATGATCAATTCTAAACTAACAAATAATCTAAATCAAACCAACAAATAACAAAGAAAGTAAACATAATTAAACGAAACAAATCAATTGGAAATCTCTCACCGAATATGCGTCCACCCTTTGAATTATCTTGATTATCCTTCTCCATTTTTTTGTTTCAGTATTCTTGCGCTCAAATTTTTTGTATTGATGCAAGCATAACCATGTTGAATGTCTAAGAAAAATATCGAAGATAAGTTTATTCTCAAAAGTCTATGATTTTCGAAGGAGGAATAATGATAATGACATGCCATTTTATAGATTTTGTGTTTTCGAAGGATCAACTCAAATTCAAAAGAGATATTGACGAATGAGATTGATGAATGTCATGCAATTTGAGTTCTATGTCAGTTAGAACGCGAGTTAAAACTTGTGTCATGAAAGAAATCAGGATAAAGATTAAATTAGAACGAAACCTTAGTCTTGTGTCAAGACTGTTCAAAAATAGGAAGAACAAGAGTTCAAGATCTTAATCTTCAATTAAGAGTCTTCAAACAAAGAAGAAATAGACTTTGAATGTCAAAGAGAAAGTTAGAACTCAAAGAATAAAGAATTCGAATGCATACATTAAATTAATTAATTAAATAAAGATATTTAATTAATAAACACATTCATGCATATGAGTTAGAACTAGTTAACTGACTAGTTGTGACAAAGAGTCTTGTCGCAGAGATGATTAACTGTTGAATTCATATATAACTAGAGAACTAAAAATAAATCTCGATTCAGAAGGTCCGTGAATGATTAGATAACTTATTGATAGAAGAATGTGACATAAATAATTTAAATATGAATTAAATGTCAATTTAATTCAACATTCGAAAATGAGAGATTAATTAATTAAATAAATAATTTAATTTATTTAATTGACTGTTGAAAAGGATTAAATGAATAATTAAATAATAAATATTTAATTATAGTTGAAATATGATAAAGGTGGTAATTAAATAATAGATTATTTAATTAAGAAGGAGAATCAATTAGTTAGTGACATAATTTAATAAATATGATTTGTCTAATTAATCAAGTTGAATAAAAGTCATTATGAATTAATTAAAAAAGGGGTATTTAATTAATAGAGGAAATACATGTTATGAAAAGGTAATTAAATAATAAACATTATTTAATCATGACCATGGATAATAGAAAATTATGTCGAAAGTGGTGCTTGCAAGCCTAGACCAATTTTTGATATCTACAGTTTTCCCTTCTTTGATACAATGTTGTTTCGACGTTGTGTCAAAGAATTTGAAAAAAAAGATGTGCCCTAGTGAAAGTAGGGTGAGGAAGGATGATGAGGAGGTATTGGTATGCCCCCTCAAGAGAACAAGTGGGTTAAAAGAACACAAGTGTGCTCTCAAAATGGATAGATAATGGTGGTGAAGATGTAGAAAGGAAGAAATGTTAGCATGGATAAGTCAAAATGTTAGTAAGAAGCAAAGGAGGTTGATTGAGAAAACATATAATCTTTGATATTTTTCCATATATGCTAAGCCTACATTTTTATCATCATTGGGCGGGACATGGCACAAATGGATAGTACACACTATGATATGAGATAGACCATAGTGCATAAAGTCATTCATCTGTGAAAAACAAACAGTCATAGACAAGGAGTGTCTTAACTCATACTAAGGACAAGATTGCCCCAATCATTTTGTCGAGACAAACCACAGATAACAAACAAATAAAAGACGGGTCATGAAACGTAATTGCTCCTCTAAATGCTTGATAGGACATCCTTGAGGAAACTAGCAACATGACTCAAAAACCAAAGTTAAAAAGATAATTGATAGACAACAACCAAAGAAAAAGAGTCCTGAGACATCCATGCTTCTCTAAATCCTTCGTAGGACATCCTTGCGAAAGCTAGTAACTAGACTAATTCACAAATAGATAAAAAGTTAAGACAAAATCAGATATAACTTAGTCATAAAGCCAAATAAAAGTATTCACCAAAACTTGATCTTGTATGATTGTTTGATTGTTTGATGTTTGACATAGCATAATGTGAGAGATGACACATACCGGATAAGACGTTGAGTCTTGTTTCGACTTGGTGACTATTTGTATAAGGCATGACAAAGCCTAGTTTCAGAAAGACACGTGTCGTATAAGATGTTGATGACGTTGATGCGACAAGAAACATGAGGCTATGAAAATTTGATGACGTTTGTTGACAAGAAAGACATATCTTTCTTAAGACGTAAGTTGATCATTCTGACAATGTGATTTATATTGACTCGATAACTTTGAAATATTTTCCGTGTTGATGCATGACTTGTTTTAATTCCTTGATTGATTAAAAAGTGTGTGTATGTGGATAGTGTAGGACATAAATGACTAAAGACATGTACTTAGGATAATGATATGCAACATGTGTGATAGTGAATGGAATAAAACCTATTGGACTGACCTAGTGCGGTCTCGGGGGCTCATCAATTGATTAGCCTTGCTTAAGTTGTACACGTAGAGACCTCGTAGTTTGACACGACCAATGACTTTGAATGTACAAAGAGTCATGATTTTAATGCATGTGATGCATGAAAAACCTAAACAAACAAACCTATTGCCTCAGGGGCACATCGATTGATGGCCTTGCCTACATCCCAGTCATAGAGGCAGTGTAGTTTGACTATGTCTATGACTGACTTAACATGACTGACTTGACTCCGTTTTTGGTATTTTCTGACATGTTTTGAATTTTTTGGATTTTTGAAGTTTTCTAATGTTTTTGGGATTTTTCAGGATATTTTTGATGGTGTAATGTTATGTACAAGGTTCTCATGACACAAAACAAGGATTTTCCCCCAGTCAGGAATAGGATTTGTGAGATGGAGTGGGGAATGTGATGGAATGGACTTTGATTTCAATCATTCCAAGTAATGGATAAGACAACTATTTACTATGATGGATGGTGAAAAATTCTGATTGGAGTGATGGTAGATGAAAGAGCACATTTGACTACACATGGCGCCTGTTTTCTAGGTTTTCACCAAGGTACTTATCCATAGCACCACCGAAGTGGTTTTCACTATTGGATGAATTTATTTCTCTTGACTATTTTGATGATTTTTTTAATTTTTTTTTTATATTGTCTAGATTAAGACACAGATTCTCAGAAGCTACACATAGAACCTCTTCAGGTGAAGACTATTGATGGGTGACAAAAGTGGCTCTCCTTGAAGAGTAGAGAGTTGATACGCTCCTGATCCAAAAGCTTATGTGACAATATAGGGCCCCAACTAGTTAGGTTCAAACTTACTTGATTTTTCTTGTTCAGCTTGATTCTTAGGATTATCCATTAAAACCAGATCTCCAATGTCAAAGTGTCTATTTAGAACTCTCCTATTATAGCTATGATGAAGACGATTTTGATTGTAAATGGTCTATTGATTTCTATCTTTGTTCATCTAGTAATTCTAGCTCTTGTAACTTGGATACACGGTATTCTTCATCGTCAATGTGATCTTTCAAGGAAACTCGTAGAGAAGGAATTTCAACCTCAATAGGTAAGATAGCTTTAGACCTGAATACTAGTGAATATGGAGTGGTGCTAGTGGGAGTACGAATGCTAGTGCGGTAAGCCCATAAGGCAGGATTAAGCTATAGGTACTACTCACGACCAGTGTAATTGATAGTCTTTTTCAGGATTCTAACAATGGTTTTATTAGATGCCTCAGCTTGGCCAGTACCTTATGGGTAATACGAGGTGGAAAAATCATGCTTGATATGGAACTCTTCACATAGATGGTGTACTTCTTGGTTCTTGAATGGGCAACCATTGTCTGTGATTATGAATTGGGGTATACCATACCAACAAATGATATAGTTTAGGATAAACCTGGATATTTGTGTGCCGGTGATGTAGGTCATGGGAATAAATTCAATCCATTTGGTGAAGTATTCGGTGGCAGTTATGATGAATTTTTGACCATTGGATGATGGAGGGTGTATCTTACCTATGAGGTCAAGTCCCCAATCGGTGAAAGGCCATGGTGATGTAATCAGATGAAGCTCCTATGCTGGTTCTCTTATCAAGTCTCGATGGATCTGACACTGTCTACACTTCTCTACAAAGATATATGAGTCCTTATCCATTCTAGGCCAATAATAACCTAGTCTCATAATCTTATTGGCTAAAGTAGGACCACTCAAATGGGATCCACATATACCCTCATGCACCACTCACAAAGTTGTTTGTGCTTCTTCAACATCGAGACATCTCATTAGGGCATTATCTAAAGTATGTCTATATAGGGTATCTCCAGTGATGGTGTATTTATCTAACTTATGAATAAAATTTTTGCGTTGGTTATTGGACAATTCTAGAGGTAAGGTTTGGTCTTTCAGGTAGTCAAATATGTATTTGTACCAAGGGGAAGTAGTAAAAAAATCGTACACACCATCACAGTATCGAGAACATCATAGGCAGGGACTAACAACTATTCAACCAAAAAATCGAACTTAGGCACATTACTTAGAATATCGAACAAAGAACCCACAGTTGCCATAGCATCTCCAACTTTGTTCTAAATACATGGTATTTGTTGAAAGGTAATGTCATTGAAGGACTACTTGAAACTATCAACCATGCATTTGTAGGGAGCCAGTTTTTCATCTTTAGTCTCATAATCATCATTTATTTGTCGGATTACTAGTTGAGAATCGCCAAAAACATGTAGACTCTTAATCTTCCATTGGGCTACCATTCTTAGTCCTATCACTAAAGCTTCATACTCTTCTATGTTTTTGGTACAAGGGAAAGCAATCCTAAATGATTTAGGTATAATATCTCCTTGAGGTGTAACAAATAGGATACCTGTGCCTGAACCCCGATTTGTATGTGATCCATCAAAGTATATTTTCCATTCGGTTCTAATGTCAATGTTGAAGAGAAATATATCAGGAAAATCTGCCACTAAAGGATGATCTTCCTTCATAGGTGCAACCGCTAACTAATTTTCAATCACCTATCCTTTTATATCTTTCCTCTCCATATATTGGATGCCATACTCACTAAGTATCATAACCCATTTAGCCAATCAGCCTATTAATGTTGATTTACTTAGGAGATACTTGAGTGGATCAATATTTGTGACCAACATTGTTTGATGATTTAGCATATAGTGCCAAAGTTTATGAGTAGCAAAGACTACCGCAAAATATACATGTTCAATGTTGTTGTAATTTAATTCAAATCCTACCAAGGTATGACTGATGTAATAGACTTCTCTTTCACGACCTTGATCATCATTTTGTGCGAGAAGATCCCCTAATGCCAACAGGGTTGCTGAAATGTATAGTATCAACGGTTTTCCATTTGTAGGTGGCATTAAGACAGGTGGAGTGAGCAAATAATCCTTGATTTTTTGGAAGGCTTCCTGACATTTAGGCATCCACACAAATGGTACTCCTTTCTTGAGAAGATGTTTAAATGGGTGTATTTTATTTGCCAGTTGTACTATGAAACGCCTGATAGACTATAATCTTCCCTGTAGTGTTCTTAGTTGACCAATGCTGACTAGAGGAGGCATTTCTATGATATATCTTACCTTCTCTAGATCTACTTCTATGCCTCTTCTAGAAATGATATACCTTAGAAGTTTCCCTGATTTCACTCCAAAGACAAATTTCTTTGGATTTAGTCTGACGTTGTAATTCTCTAGCCTCTGCAATATCTTGTCTAGAACCTTCAAATGATCTGCTCTTATTTCTGATTTAGCTATAATTCCATCTACATAATCTTCCATGAGAGTATGTAAAAAGTCATGGAAAATAGTAGTCATGGCTTGTTGATAGGTAGCTCCTACATTCTTAAGGTCAAAAGGCATAACATTCCAACAACATATGCCCCATGTACACGTGAAAGCCATCTTGTGTTGGTCTTCAAATTCCATTTTGATTTGGTTATATCCCAAGAAACCATCCATGAGAGATAGAATCTCATAGCCTTTTGTAAGATCTACTATAATGTCTATGTTCGGAAAAGGGAAGTCATCCTTAGGACATGCCTTGTTGATGTCTCTAAAGTCTATGCAAATGTGAATGCCCCCAGTTGGTTTAGTCAAATTAAATAATTAAAGATTATTTAAGGAATATTCTAAATGAATGGGATGGGAATTAGATAGTTAAATAATAAATATTATTTAATCATAGAACATTAGATGAAAATTAGATTTGTGGCTAATTAAATAATTAAAATTATTCAATTATGGAGGATAAGAGAAAAATTAGTGAAATAGGGTGAATTGATTAAATAATTCAATATTACTTAATTAATAGAGGAAATAGGTGAAAATGATAGAAAATGATGTTAAAAAGGGAATTAGTAATGCAAGTGATGAAAATGATGCAAATGCACTAATTGAGGACGAATATGATGAAAATGCAATATCTGGCACAAGATTTGATATCCAGTCTGCATAGTCTATGGTACATATGAATCCGACATCTAGGAGTTTCTTAAGTTCTGCTTTGACTAGTAGAGCAATCTGTGGATGCATTTTTCTTAACTTCTGTTTGACTGGTTTAATAACTAGTTTTAAAGGTAGGTGGCACAATATTAGGTTTGGATCCAGCCCAGGCATGTCAGCATATGACCATGCAAATTTTATCTGTCTCTTCTTGAAGAAGTCCTTATACTCAAGTTGTTTTGTCTCTATTAAAGAAGCTGCAAAATATACCATCTGAGGGTTTTCTTTTGTACCTATGTTGACTGCAATAGACTCTTCTACTAGCATCGGTGACTTTTCTTGTTCAACGGGGAGAATATTTAAACCTCTATCCTTAGGTGCCTTTGAGAGGTTTTCGCCCTTAGATGCATCCTTTATTTTGACAATTTCTTCATCCAAAGGCGCCTTTTAGTTTTCACCTAGGGACTCATTTTTTTCCCATTTTCATCTTTTTATTTTTATTCTTGGTTTTGTGACTAGAGGTGTACATAGACTCCCAAAAATATTCTTTATCATCCAAGTTGATGGTAAAACTAGCTTTATGATCCCCTCTAGGTATGCCTTCTCAAAGTCCCATGAACTCAGCTAATGCTTTGTCATTCTCAAATGTGTCTAAGATGGGTGTACCTTGTTGATCCTAGTCGATAAGTTTGGGATATATGAGTGGCATGTCATCATCAAAGTTATCAAAGGTGGAAGCTGACAAGGTGAATATAGAGTGGTTGACATGGTCATAGAAGTTTTGGACTAACTCCTTCTTGGTCTTTTTCCTAGGGGTAGGTAAATTTTGACATGGGACTATCACAACAGCTAGGTTTTCAGAAGATGGTTCGTTAGGTGCCCAAGATGCATGATCAAGGGTTTCCCAATAATAGTGCTTAGGCCATTCTTCTTTGGACAAGTGTTTCTTATGACAGGGACTAGATGACTTTGGTTAGGATTTTATCATGAGCTGAAGTTCTCCAAATATAGTATCTAGGTTCATGGTATTGGTAGAGGAAAGAGAATCCCATTCATAGTTGCTCGAGTCAAGGGATTCATCAAAAAATGGAGGAAGTGGTTCGTGAGATGTCTCAATGTCTGCGTAAGCACTCACTTCCTCTTGAAATAGTGATGAAATACTATGAAAACCAGTTCTAAGTGGTTGAAACCCTAGCCCTAGGTATTTCGGTCATGGTGAGACAATGATTGGTTTCGTCCTTCCATTTTGATGTAGTCCTAACCCACTATGTCCATCATAGCCTTCACTTTGCATTATTCTAAAGCCTTTTCCATATTGAGTCTTAGTTATTTGAATAGACATTGAGGGTTATTCATTGTCTTCTTGGAGCAACCAGGAGGTAATATCACTTTGATCCACTTCCTCTTTAGTTAACTCTCCCCATTTGGTCAATGTCATTATAGGGGGAACATGAAATGTGTCTAATGAATATCTTCTTTCTGCCATGGGTAAGCCAAATGCCTTAGGTGGAACCAACTAATTGACATAATAGGATGTCTTCATGTAATATTATCCACAACCCTTGTCTTGGATCTTGACCTTAGGAGTGGATGATGATAGTTTGAATGAAACAAACTTGGTAAGATGCGAGGGATTAATGTATAGGGATAAAGTGGATGATGATGGAGCTTCTTTATTAATGGGTACCTGTCGTTGTGGGATTTCCCTCAGGCTTGTACAATATTGAAAAGGATCTAGATCACCATCAATCATGATCTCAGTGCCATTATGTGGAATTTAAGACATTGGTGATATGTAGAAGGTATGAATCTCATTGCATGTATCCAAGGTCTACCTAACAATAGGTTATATGGAAGGGTGAAATCTAAAACTTGGAAGCTGGTGTTCATGATTGCTGGGCCAATTTTGATAGGGAGTGTGAAAAATCCTTTAAATGATCTTTCCTCATCAACATAAGCCTTGATAACTATACTCTTTGAGGTGTCTACACATTCTTCTGAGAATCCTAATGCCTTAACCAATTTCAGAGTACACAGGTTCAAACCTGCTCCTCTGTCTACCAAGACTCGTTTGACTTTGGTTTGATGGAATAGGAATTCAAGATGTGTTGGAAAAACGTGGCGTGATGGGAGTTGGCTAAATATCCTACCATTTATTCAAAATGATTGACATATAAGTTAGTAGGGACAGTCGTGTTCTACAAAGCTTTGTCGAGAATGGATCTATGCTCAGGTGATAAAGTCAACAATTCTAAAATGGATATTTGTGTGGGGGTTTTTCTCAATTGATCAAGGAGATTGTACTTAGACCTGGAAGACTGTTGGTGGCTCAGAAGAAGGACCTGGAATATTTATCTTAGTTCTGCATGTTTTTATAGCACATTCAAGATGTTTCTTAATGGCGATGGTATTGACATGTTCATTTGCAGCGCAAAGGTTATATATGATCTTTCCTTTTCCATAGTCATACTTGGTGTTTGCGTAATTGGCTGACGAAGAATTCTTGGTTTCCGAACTGGAGGCTTTTCCTTTTGTGTGGTCATGTAATGGGTCTATGAAGACCTTATGGTCACTGTTCTTGGTATTTTTTTTACCATTGACCTTGATAGTTCCATTTTCAACAAAGTCTTGTATAATATTCTTCGGTTGGCGACATTGTTGTAGGTTGTGCCCTTTCGTTTGATGATAATCACAATAGGCATTATCCTCCCACCATGAAGGTTTTAACTATCCAGGATCATACTCTCTTGGTTCCAAAGGTTTAATGAGATTATGTTTAACCATCTCTTTAAAAATTGTCTCGATTGGTTGTCCTAAAGGGATAAATTCACGTCTAGGAAATCTCCATTGTGGTTGTTGTTGTGAATTTTGGACATAGTTTGTTGTTTAATCTGGAATATTTGTCATCTCTTGATTAGGATTGTAACTTCTAAGTGTGATAACTGGTCATGTATGTATGGTTTTAGCATCAACAATGCCATCATTTGTAACATTTTTGTTTCTAGGCCAGAATTTATTCCTATCATTGGGTGCGTTTTGATGTTGAACAACATAATTTTTGCCTGGTACCTTAATTTCTCCTTTGTCAATAAGGCCTTTTTCAAGGATGATTTCCTTTTGTACTAAGTCTAGGAATGAAGTACAACAATGTACCCTTAAGTCACTCCTCAGTTTTGGGTTGATGTTTTCAAGGAATATCGTGACTTTTTTCTTTTCTAGTATTTCAACTGGACATCTGCAAGCTAGACTTCTCCATATTTTTAAGAAAGTGGTGAAAGTTTCACCATCTTCTTGTGTTGTGTGACACAAGGTAGCTATGGTTATTTCATTGTCTATGTTAAAGGCAAAGTGTTTGAAAAAATTCTCAGGTGATTCACCCCAGGATCGTATGCCATATGGTAATTTAGAGAACCATTCCAATGCTATCCCTATAAGGGTTCACGAAAATAGTCTCATCAAGTACGTGGGGTCATATGATATGTCCATGCATGCCGTTGAGAATTCTCTAATGTGTTCCAAAGGATTCTTCTTCCCATTATATTTAGGAGAATTTGGTATAATGTATCCATGGGGGAAGGGTGTCATGTAAAGTGCTTTGTCGAAAGGACATGGACATAGATCTTGTGTTGAGATAGTTCGTTTGCCTAATACAAACATGTTGTCCATTTGTTGTTGAAGCATTTGCATTTGATTTTGGAGAACATCTAATTGTGTCAAGGACATGGTGTTCACGTTATTTGGATCAATGTAGGTGTTTTGAAATGTTGTGTTCTATGATGGGTTATGATTTGGCGAGGGAATATGTCCCGTTAGAATGTTCTAATTTAGATCGGGAATATATCATGTCTGAATGTTCTGATTTGGAGTGGGAATATTTCCAATTTGAATGTTCTGATTTGGTATAGGAATATTTCCTATCTGAATGTTTTGATGTGGTATAGTAATATTTCCTATCTGAATGTTCTGATGTGGTATAGGAATCCTTATGCCAACTTTGGATCTCTTACCAGTAGTGTTCGTGCCAAAGGTATTGGAGGAAGTTTCTCCTGCAATAAATTGTAAACCATGTGTTACATTGAAAGGGATTGTGCTTACAACTGACGGTGTTTGAGTAGGTATGCCAGTCAATATCAGTGGGGTAATTTGGGGAACAAAAATAATTGACGTCACAGTTTGCGTTGGTTGAGTAGACTGTGGTTTTAAAGTATGAATATCAAATCTTGGTGGTAGTCTGGCACCTTCTATTATCAACTTTTCTAGATATCATTGGGGATCATTTGCTAAAAGATCATCCATAAAGGACGCAAACTCAGGATCTTGCATGGCAGCGTCTATGTCTTCCATAATGATTTGTCCATGGGTGTCTCTAGTGACATGTTTTTCACACAAAACTTTGTCTGGTCTCTCACACCCTGATGGTTGATTTCCAAAAGGATTGAAAAATTTCTTAGGGTTCGACATTGCTTTATGTTTCTTTTGAGACCTTGTTTCGATCATGAATAGTTGCTCAAACTGGGGTAATGAAGACTGCGTCTAAAAACTGATATAAATTATCTCTATGTTTTTTTTGGATTTTCTGAAAAATAAGGATGTTGCCAAAGATTTATAAAATGACGTATACTAAGATGACATATGGTAGGACGAATAATATGCAAAATATTGAATAGAATATGAAGGTAAATGATTTTAAAATAGGGATAACCTACCACCTATAGAGTAAATGCATGCAATAATTTGTATTTGACCAAGGAACCTGATTGTAGGACAAGGAAAATTGACAAGGTGAATTTCTCAAACTAGACTGTTAAGCTTAAAAGAATCACTAATAGGACTAAAGTGACTAGGTTCAATGATGAGGAAATATCAAGACATGAACCTATCCAATGACGTGGAAACTTGTTCTATTCTGCTATTTCCAATTTCCTAGGAAGTATCTATATGCATGCAGCTTAGGATGATGATGACTAAGACGTATATGATACCTAATAGTGCAAGATTTTGAGAAATTTTTCTATTTTATGTCCAAGGTTGATCTTTAGAAACAAAAGCAAAAACGAGAGTATTGTTTCAGACTTGGTTTTGTAGTTTTTGAGGTTTTCTATTGATAGTCAAATGCGGTTCACCTATAAAATGTGGTTCTAATTTTGACAGATGCGGTTTACCAACATGCATCCAGTGATTTTGACTAGAACCTAGTTTAGGATGTTTGATAGATAGTTGCGGCTTTTCTTGATCGACGCATTTTACGTTTTGATAGATGCGACTCACTGAATCATATGCAGCTTTAAATATGGACTCTGTAAACCTAATCTTTCTAACAGACACTTGTGGATCAAAAATTGATAGATGCGGCTTGCATATACACATGCAAATCAAAATTTGATAGTTGCGACTCATAATATCTAGACTGTAAAAAGTGGACTTTTTTGACAGACACATGCGGTATTTACCCTAACAATTGCAACTCTCTAAGACAGATGCGATGTT
Source organism: Sequoiadendron giganteum (assembly GCA_007115665.2). Lineage (NCBI taxonomy): Eukaryota > Viridiplantae > Streptophyta > Pinopsida > Cupressales > Cupressaceae > Sequoiadendron > Sequoiadendron giganteum. Next base: position 40,658,112 of record CM021105.1, read on the forward strand.
AAAATTGACAGTTGTGACTCAATATTTTGACAGTTGTAGTTTTTCAAAATTTGTTTCGATTGACTCTATTTATTTGATCAAGTTTGATGACAAATATAACAAGAAAACACAGCAATCAAGGTGTTTTCAGTTTTGTAGTGATAGACCATTAAAATACCAAAAAACATTTATAGCCTAGGCATTTTCGATAATTCTTGTTGAGTTCTTACTTGGATAAATCCAGCTACACATATTCATGGTGGATGACTAGTAGCTCAACCCCACTGGCTCCCTTCCATGACACTCACTTATACGGGGCAGCCAAGCTACTGTACCCATGAAACTCCCATGGAATACATCTCATCTCCACACATGAACCGTAAGAATGTAAGACAACTTCACAAGGTCGACCCTGCTGTGCTAGAAAATAGGTAGGATTTTGGAAAACTACAACAAATGAATTTTTAATTTAGGCACACGTTCATGAAGGCCACACAAGAGGCGATATCCCAGTCTATAGAGGTTAGTCTGTATAGGTTTCAACGCACCACAAGGGTACTCGGGAATCAATAGCTTGTCAGTAGGAGCTATAGTAATACCAACTTTTACTCAAGTATTATAATTTCTATATCGGTTGGGAGTCGCTGGCGATAGCGCGTCATTGGTTTTGAGTCGTGTTGGTTACTCTTAACCACCAACATAGGCCCAAATTTTCTAGAGTCAGTAATCATTTCTCTTACACCCAGGATTGTACGAATGCACAAGGGGAGAGCATACTTCAATTTATCGAATCGAGTTCTAAGATATAAACAATATTAGACATGAAAAACACTAGTTTATTCTTAAGCCCAAACAACAATTTTCTAAACTACCAAACATAAAAGCTTTCAAAATAAAAATATCAAACTCATTAGGTCTTGCATGCAAACTGATCAATAGTTGATTTTTTTTGTCTTCGACTTTCATCCTGCAGAAAAAGAATGTCTTTGGTTTTTATTGTCTTCTATACTTCGTCTTGCAAAAACCTATGTTATTCCCCCTTAACGGAGCTACAAAAAAACATTATCGAAATTAGAAATCACATAAAAATGAAAAAAGAATTTGCGGATGTACGAAAGTTAATAAAAATTGAAAAATATTTACCAATCAGATGCGGCATTTCAAGCCACAAATGTGACTCTAAATTGATTTGCAGATGCAGTTCATGTTGATAGTTGGATGCGGTTCAGGGATTTGTGGATGCAGTCCCTGATGGCAGATGTTTTACAGAGTTTAACAGATGTAGCTCATGGATATAGATGCATCGTGGATTTGAACAAATGTGGTGCACTATATGATTCCTACAAAAATAAAAAATGGAAAACTGAAAGACAAAAATATGTTGTGGGAATTTGAAGCGTGGTTCACATCAGGTTCACCAAATGTAGACCTAGATTTTCTGGATTAATGCTAACAGCTGCACAAATTACAATGATCAATTCTAAACTAACAAATAATATAAATGAAAATAATAAAGAATGAAGAAAGTAAATATAATAAAACTAAACAATTCAATAGGAAAGCTCTGATCGAATATGCATCCACTCCTTCAAATTATTTGGATTGTCTTTTTCCATTTTGTTGTTTCACTATTCTTGCCCTCAAATTTTCAGTATTGATGCAAGCATAACTGTGTTGAATGTTTAAGAAAAATATCGAAGATAAGTTTCTTCTCAAATGTGTATGATTTTGGGAGGAGGAATAATGATAATGACAAGCCATTTTATAGATTTTCTGTTTTAGAATGATCAACTCAGATTCAAAAGAGAGATCGACGAATGAGATTGATGAATGTCATGCGATGTGAGTTTCGTGTCAGTTAGAATGTGAGTTAAAACATGAGTCAGGAAAGACTGCAGAATAAAGATTAAATAGAATGACAACTTAATCTCGTGTCAAGATTGTTTCAAAACAAGAAGAACAAGAGTTGAAGATCTTAATCTTCAGTTAAGAGTCTTTGAAAACATAAGAAATAGACTTTGAGTGTCAAAGACAAAGTTAGAAGTTGAAGAATAAGGAATTTGAATGCATACATTATATTAATTAATTAAGTAAAGATATTTAATTAATAAACACATTCATGCATATGAGTTAGAAGTAGTTAACTTACTAGTTGTGACAGAGAGTCTTCTAACAGAGATGATCAGTTGTTGAATTTGGAGATAACTAGAGAACTAAAAATAGATCTCGAGTCAGAAGGTCAGTGAATGATTAGATAACTTATTGATAGAAGAATGTGACGTAAATAATTTAAATATGAATTAAATTTCAATTTAATTCAACATTCGAAAATGAGAGATCAATTAATTAAATAAATAATGTAATTTATTTAATTGACTGTTGAAAAGGATTAATGAATAATCAAATAATAAATATTTAATTATAGTTGAAATATGATAAAGGGGGTAATTAAATAATAAATTATTTAATTAAGAAAGAAAATTAATTAGTTAGCGACATAATTAAATAAATATGATTTATTTAATTAATCAGGCTGAATAAAAGTCATTATGAATTAATTAAAAAGGGGTATTTAATTAATAGAGGAAATAAGTGTTATGAAAAGGTAATTAAATAATAAAATTATTTAATCATGACCATGGATAATAGAAAATTATGTTGAAAGTGGTGCTCGCAGGCCTAGCCCATTTTGGGTATCTACAACCCTCTTTTTAAAATGGTGAAGCATTTAAGAAAGTTACTCATCCAGTAGAAAAAAATATTACCCACCTCCTTTCACTTATTGATTTTACCTTTTAAACCATGGGATCTCACTTCAATAATTTTCCCAACAAAGAAAAGAATACCCCATTCTATCCCCAAAATACTTACTTAAAAATGAAGGCCTAGAAGGTCATATTACCAAGTAACTAAAATTTACCTATGCCCTTTGTTTTGCTTCTTGATTCAAAGTATTTACCTTATGATGGGATTTTGACCAATTTACTAGGCTTTTTTTTACAAAGCATTTTCAATATTAATTTGATACCATATTTTTCAAAAAATGCTTTAGAAGAATATAATACATGGACCGAGTTGTATGAGCTTTGCTAGGTCTTTTTGCTTTCTGCGGTCATCCTTTGCCCCTCTTGCATCATATTGCACCTCCTGCATAGGAAAAAATCTCCCTTATTGAGTACGGTTGCATTTATTATGATTTTAGGGGTTTATTATGCCTTCAATTTGAAATAACCCAACAATTCATGCTGGTGTTATTCATTCGTCGACGCAGTTCAATGGCTCCTCCTCTGAACAAACATCCTTATAAATTTGTTTTGAAAGTCTTTCACGAGGTAAGCATTCTGATGCCCCTGCTGATGTAGTTTTTCCTTTACCTAATTTTGATTATGCTTTCCAATGGCTCGAACAACACACCCTTGTGGGTTATTTTGTTTGGATGACACCCCC
>CM021105.1:40661637-40708516 GCA_007115665.2 Sequoiadendron giganteum
AAGAAGATAGCTCAAAAATAAAGTGTAGCTTGAGCTCATTCTACATACTTACCATACTTCTTTACAAATGCTTCAAAGACCTGTTGGGACAAATTTGGATTCAAGTGTTCACCTTATAGTTTAGGAGTGATGTATTGCATAGAAATATACCACACGTGTGTCTCAATAGGAATCAGATGATGTTGATCTAGATAAAAGGAGCAATACAAGATGTTACTTTGGGCCTACTCCCAACAAAATACAGAGAGACTTGATTGATATTATTCAAGGAGTAATTTTCTTAGAGACAAGAGCCATTCCTTGCCTCCAATATTTTTGGATTTGAGAGTTTTGACTATTTGTGCATACATTTGATGAGTCTTACTATTGATTCAACCACTTGTTGATAGTTCCATGCAACCAATATAACATTGATGAGTTTTCAAGCAATATTTAAGTGCATCCCTAATAAAAACTATACTCAACTGGAAAGGATTCCTTTCCAATTTCAAACCATGTCTGAAAATATATATTCATCCTTTCAAACAAAAACTTCAAAAAACATTAGCCCACACAGATTTACTTTTAGCATCATATAATTGTTCAAACAACCCAACAGGGTGAATGATGTTGTGGTTATATTCCATTAGAAAACTAATGAAACACCACCCTCATCCAAGCCAATGAAAGAAACTTGTGACAAATTAAAATCCATTGATGAAATAACGCTTTGAAATCCAACAAGCTACAATGCAACACTTACAATCTCATAGTTGGGCAAAGCATGTCAGGTCCCTATGTGGGCTCGACTTAAAACAAATTATGTTGAAAAAAATATCATGCGTAATTGACTTGATACTGATCCTAAATTCACTTGAGGTGAAAACATGAACTAGGTTGTTGTCAAAATATAGTTTCTAACATATTTGCATGTTGGTCAAAATTGGTCAAGTGGGCTCTAGAACTACCTTGGGAAACTAATCAAATGACCTCGCGAAAGGATGGAAACTTGTAGGGATGTAAACATTTGATTCAAGAATGGAGTGCAAAAGATAATTTTAAAAATGAGATCCTGAGGTGTTGGATATTAATCAATTTTTTTTCTCAATTAGGTATCTTTGTATTTGCACCTGTTCAGAACCAATTAGGTCTTACCAAATTGCCATGTTGAAAAAATATCAAATCAGATTATGGGAGGCTACCATTGGAAACACAAGCTCATTTAGGTACATGGACCATGGGTGCAAAAGGGATTTTATTCAATCATCAATATTAATGAGATATTTGGGGTCAAATTTGATCCCCTTAAAACATTGTTAGAAATGTGGATGTAAAATTGAACAAACTACATGTTCATTTGATCTAATTTTTATAGAAAAGTAGATCGTGAAGCTCTACAATCAGACATAGGAGTATATGAATGTTGGAATAAATGAGAGAAACAATCCATTCATCATGAAAATCAATCAGTTGTGAAATATAAGCTCAAAAGGGAGGCCACCTTGTAGAACTAAAAGTTTGCAAATAGTAGAAAAGTGCCAAAACCCTCCAACTTCTCTGTTCAAAATGCTGTCAAAACTCATCATGGGAAGCTAAAACCTAACATGCATGTTCAAATATGTCACATGATTGGGTCCACCAAGGGATTTGGCTTGAATTTCAACTGGCTCTGAACTATGACCTTCCAAAGTAGGTCTCTTAGGCAAATTTTCCAGGTGCACTTTCTGAGTGTGCAAAGGTACAATTTTCAATAAGGCCACTTCAAATTTGTAAAATTTGAAAGTTCCACCAGTGACTCTGACTGAGGATGTATGCCCCTTGTGGGCATAGCGAGAATTTAGATCTCTGAAGAGTACACCAAATGTTGAGTTCATCAGGTGCTCTCAAATTGCTCCTTTATTCAACTTCACTTAGTGACCCCAGGTCACCAAATGAAAAAGGGGAGTCAAATTTACCTTTGTCAAACACCAATATATTAAAGGATTTGATATCCCTTAACCCATTCTTGTCTTTGTCACACCAAAACAACATGAGTGACTTCAATTTTGTAAACCTAGGTGTCAAGCTACCTTTGAACAAGTGGAAAATTTCTCTTTATTTGGCTCCATTTTCATATGGAAACCTAATCACATAGACCATGTCACTGTGAGCATCTTCAATTTTTGATTTTGCATCAAGTGGCAACATTTGAAGATAGTGATCAAGACCACATGGAAACACTATATTATCACATTTCACCAAAACCAATGTGAAAATAACACTACAATATGCCTGACCAAACATGTTGGCATCTCCCAACAGCTCATTGTACACATCTAAAAATGGTCACGGTAGATCAAACCTGTTAATAAATTAAATATGAATTATTTAATTAATGTTCTTAAGTCATCTACATATAAATAAATTTAATTATTTATTTATATTGTTCATTTTCTAATTCTTCTAATTTAATTAAATAAATAAGTTTTTTTAATTAATACTATCTTCCTCTTAATTAATTAAATAGATTTTACAATTTATTTACATTAATTATCAAAGTTTAAATTCTAAATTTAAATGATATTCCTCCCTCCATACTTAATTAAATACTTTCGATATTTAATTAAATCATTTTCCAAATTCCCACTTCTCTCACAAAATTAAATATTCTTAATATTTAATTAAAAGGATTTTCCTTTTCTCATAATTAAATATTTACAATATTTAATTAAAGCCTTTTCATATTTCTCTCACACATAATTAAATATTTATTTATTTAATTATGAGAGACACCTTTCAATTGTCTCTTCATTTTTTGTCTCTTAGAATTCCACCTTCTTTTTGAATTCTCGATCTCTCACCGTTCATTTCAACAGGTTTGAACTCGACCGTCGATCTTGGCCAATCAAATTCCTACCTTCAAAAATCTATAAATACAACCCTTTCATGAGTTGAACAGGACCTCAAATCTCATATTTTCATGCGTAGTTATTATAGTTGCATCTTAAGCATTCATAGCATTTTAATTCAATAAGCTCAATCTTTTACATGCATATGAATTTTTGATAATCTCATTCTCTCAAGCTGCCATTCTATAAGCTGCTATTTTAAACAACTGAGAGCAAGCATCTTGAAGTGAATCCTTGGAGATAGAGGACAATGGGACGAATTTGAAGAAGCTGTGGTTCAGAGTTTACAATTACTTTATTTAATTTTATTTCTTCAATCTAATGTTTCATTGGTGTACTAGTTTATATGCAATTTAATTGACACATTCTAACATACACATTTCTGGCGACCACCATGGTGCCAAGCCTCGCATTTAATTTCTATTTTTGTAGATTTTTCTGGTAGGTGACGAACAAAAATCACATTTTAGTGCATATGAGTCATGGTTTAGTGCATACAAATACTATTTCAGTGCATACGATGACTGTTCTGGTGCATACATGACCTGTTCCAGTGCATAGGTGAACTCTTTCAGTGCATAGACACCCTGTTTTGGCGCATTCGTGGAATTCTTTCAACACATTCATAACATGTTTCGGCGCATCCGGAGATTGTTTCGGCATATTTACGAGATATTTCGGCGCATACATAACCTGTTTCAGCACATACATAACCTGTTCCGGCGCATACATCTTCTGTTTTGGCGCATACATTTGTAAAAAATTAAATTTTGATTCCGACGCAATCCGCGGACATAATTTTTCTGATGCTCTTTTTAACAAAATGAACCAATCCTAGGGTAGACACTTAAATTTGAATTAACCAATCCTAGGATAGTCACCAAATATATTTTCTTTTGGTTAAAATGAACCCCATGGTTTTAGTGAAGCAACATCTTCACTTAGAATAGAAAATTTGTCAATTTGAGATTTAAAATTGAACCATTATTTGGTTGTTGTGATTGTGGGTAATAGGTCTATGCTCTCCCCTTAATTGGGTGATCAAAATACCAGACTTACCTTTTATTTTATGCAATTTAATGCTTTATTACATCCTTTAGAACGCCTACTCTTGTGGGAAAAAGTACTCACCCAAGAGGAATGACCTAAGTGGGAACACCTAAAACCAAGGTTTCCAACCCACTTTAATCAAAAGCAAGTTGTTGATAAAAATCCAACTTGACAATAGTGCGAAGGATAACCATCGCCAAAACCTTTGTTCTAAAGGTTGGGAGGTCTCTCAAGGGAGTATATCTATTTTCCACACTAAACGGATACCCTTACTACAAACCATAGTGTAGAAAGCCAACTGTGTAAGTATCCAAACATCATTTTAATCATGGTGCAAGGGGAGGGAAGAATCTGCCCCCAAGACACTCACCATATAGTCGCCACAGATTGTTTGCTCAAGGGATTTGGTATCCACTTCCATCACTTTGAGTACGCACCTGGAAAAGATAAAAACACAGGTGCCCTTTAGGGGGTGACAAGGCTGTGGCTATGATTACTTTGATGACCTATTTGACAAATTAAGAGTGAGTCTTACTGAAGTGCTTATATTGTTGGAAACCTATGGAAATATCAAGAACATACACTCTTTGTTTAGATTTTAGGATTAACAAAACAATTGTCTACTTCTATGCTATGTTTTTCACATTTAAATCAGATTAAGATCATCCAAAACAAGAGAATTTTATCAAACTATCAAAACATATCGGTCTCAGAGCTATTTTAGTGCATTCAGTCTCTATTTTAGCACATTTGGTCATTGTTTTAATGCATTCGGCCTCAATTTTAGAGCATTTGGTCTCTATTTTAGTGCATTTGGTCTCAGTTTCAGTGCATTCGTGCTCTATTTTGGGGCATATGTGCTTTGTTTTAGCACATTTGTGCTCTGTTTCAGCGCATCTGTTCTTTGTTTTAGCGCATCTGTGCACTGTTTCAGTGCATCTATGCTTTGTTTTAGTGCATTCAGTCTTTGTTTTGGTGCATATGTTTTCCTGAGCCCAAGAGATTTTTTGGTTTTCAGAAATCAAGTCATAGTCATCCTTCTTATATTCATCAACTTGCAATCGCAAATACTGCTCGTCCAAATCAAATTCTGCAATAGAGAACTCAATCAAATTAGGCATCTATAAAATTCATCTTTCTACAAAGCTAAGATCAAACTTCACAAAGTGCAAAATCACCTTTATTTTTCAATCTTTGGTTTAATTCCCACAAACAAGATTTTCATCCTTTCACTCAGGGAATCATGAGCTAAAGATTAAAAATCTTTTAAGTCACAGAATCTTCATTCTATCTTGACTTTCATCACCATTGCACTATTTCATTCCTTTGATCAGAGTTAGTAGGATTTGAGTAAAGCTTATGCCTGTTACCACGAGATCTCGACATAGATAAAGATGAAAGTACAATAAGCAAAATGGGTGATAATAGTGAGAGGGAGGAAAACACCTTTAACGCTCCAAATATGGAAGAATTAACAGAAGAGAAACTTCAAGAAGCAAAACAAGATCCTCAATTCCATACTCTTATGGAAAGGATTTTAGAAAGAAACAAGGAAAGATACTTCCTTTCTTTAGCTATTCAAGGAGCTAAGTTACCTGCCAATTTTGACATGGAGGGGATTAAAAAAAATCCTGAAGCCCCTCTCAATGATTTTGGTGCCCTTACTCAAAAAATCAAAGAATTACAAGGGAAAATAAAAGAAATGTAAGGGGGAGCCCCAAAGAAGTATGTTTTGGAGGAAATATGTCCTTATCCATTCGATAGAAATCTTCGAATGATACCTTTTCCAAAACATTGTGAAATCCCTAAATTTGATAGATATAATGGGAAAACTGACCCCATTGAGCATGTAAGGGATTTCCAAAATTTGAGTTTAGAATTCGCTCATGAAGACACCTACTTAATGCGGTTGTTTCCATGAAGTCTGGGTGGACAATCCATGGAGTGGCTTTCAAAGATCACTCCCCCTATTAGAACCTTTGAAGAGTTGATAAATAAATTCATATCGCAATACTCTTACAACATCCAACATCAGATAACTATGCTTGATCTTTGTAAGATAAAACAAAAAGTAGGGGAATCTTTCACTACATTTTTGTAAAGATGGAGAAGAAATTTTGCTAGGTATTCTCGTCCTGTTCTTGAAAAGGAAAAAATGGAGATCTTCATCGATAGTCTTAATCAAGAAATGAGTTACAGACTAAACCTTCATTGTCCTCCATCATTTGAAAAATTGATTGAAAACACGATTACTATTGAAGGTGCATTGATCAAGCGTGGAGTTTTAAAACTTGATAAAGAAGGTTGAAATTCATACAACAACAACAACAACCATAGTAACAACAATGAAAAGTCACGATTTTGGACTCGAAATAAAAATGTTGGAAATGATGGGGTAGTAGGTGCTAACAACGTGAATACAAAGCCCACCATTCTTAATGTGTCAGGTGTTCAACGTAACGATAATACTAGACATTCTAGCACCGAAAGCAATGTTTCTAATCAAGGAAACACAACTAATACTCATGGAAATAATTTTGGCAATAATCAAAATTCAAATGTGCCCAGACCATCATACTTTTCAAGTCGACAGAGGTTCACTCCCTTGGGCCAATCTTTGGAATCCATTCTCAAAGATTTATTGAATCAAAATGCTATTACATTGCCACCACAAAGAGACTATGAACCTCGAGTTAAACCACCATCATGGAATGACTCACACTTCTATGATTATCATAGATGCAAAGGTCATAATAAAAATAGTTGCCAAGGGTTAAAGAATATTGTTCAAGATTTGATTGATAATCGTACCATCATAGTTGAGGGACACAATGTCAATAATGATCATCAAGCATTCAAAAATCCGCTCCCTAATTATCACAAAGGGGAATCCTTGAATGATAAGGGTAAGAATGTTAATAACATCCATAACATTATTATCAATCATATCTATACTGATGACCCTCAAATCAATGCTATCTGAATCAAAGGTAAGCCAGTATATCGAGAGGTCAATGTTACGAGACGGGGAAAAGCCAAGATCATTGTCAAAGGTGGTTCATCTAAAGTGGCAATTCCCCCTCCAAGCCAATGCAATTTGGTTGATCAATTACAAAAAATGTCAGCCCAAATATCTATCTTGGAACTTTTAAATTTATCACCTACACATAAGGACATTCTAGAAAAGGCTCTCGTCGATACAATTGTATCTCCTGATCTAGGTACCGATAAGTTTCAAGCCATGGCGGGACACTTGTCCTCCAACACATGTTTATCCTTTTCTAAAAGAGATGATTCATCGATAACCCATCTGCATAATTCATCACTCTATTTAGAATTCATGGTTCACAAAGCCCTCATTAGATGTGTCCTTATAGATGGGGGAGCTGGATTAAACATTTGTACTTTAAAATTGGTCCTAGCTTTGGGATATTCAACAGACTCTATAGACCCATGGAGGAAAATTACAATGAAGGCTTGTGATGATGAGGAAAGAACTTCAAAAGGTCTTATCATCTTACCAGTCAGAGTGGGACCTGTTGTGAAGAATACCTTTTGTTAGGTTCTCGATCGGGATCTAACCTATAACATACTATTGGGTCACCCATGGATCCATGACATGCAAGCAGTTCCATCTACTTATCACCAATGTTTGAAGTTTCCATATGATGGACAGGAAGTAACCATACCCGTTGATCACAATAGCAGTCAAACTTGTTCTAACCTAAGAGCGACTCAGGACACATTTGTCCCATATAATAGAGAGGCTTTGGCCATATCTACTTCCAAAAATAAAGAACAAGTGCAAGAAATGATAAGCAATTTTGGCAGCAAGCTAAAATTAAAAGACAATGGAGTGGGAGAATATTCTTTATCTCTCTCTAATTTATCCCTATCCCCAATATCCCATGGCCAGTCGTCAACATCTACGCAACAGGCTGCAGGAGTTTTAGCCTCAACTTCAACTCCCATCACTAAGTTTAATGGGATGTTTATCAAAGAAACTGAAGGAGCAGACAAAGCTATTATTGATTGGCTCTATATAGATGAAGAAGAATCTGTACAACATATCAAGTTACCTACACAACAATATGGAAAAGGTTATGCTATCATGCAACAAATGGGTTATGAAGGAAATGGCCCTCTAGGTAAAAGAAAAGAAGGTATTGTTGAACTTGTCCAATTAAAAACAATGCACCCAAAAGATAAGACTAGGTTGGGATATGGTGAAGACACCAAAGAAAAGGTAACACAAAGGCCATCTAATGAGGAGTTAGTTGAATCAATTCTGAGAATTCAAGTGGATAATTCTGAAACAGACTCGAACAAATATGAATGGGATGACTTCTTAGATGATACTTTTGTCTTAGAGAAAAGAGTGGATGTGATACACAAATTATCACCTACATTCTTACAAGGAGAAAGCTCAAGACCTCCATTTGAATATGTTGTACAAAGCGATCATGACTCTAGTGAGACCAACTCGATTCAAAGCGAGATAGATCATTTTGAGGAGGATACCATCTTAGACTTCTCCAATGATAATGTTGACAATAACATCATGACCCTCACAGCCGATGACTTCACTCATCCTAATGATCCATTACCTTTGGTTCATCCCAAACTCATTGATTGGGAACAAATCGCACCCATTGATGTTCCAACCATTCCAAATGATGAAACCATAATAAACTTTCTTTGCTCATCACATCCTGAAATAAGTTCCACTGAGGAATCAAAAGGTCAGAGTTTTTGACAAGAAAGTGCCAAGTTTCTTAGCTATGAAATAAATAACATAAAAGAAAGACCTAATGGTGAAAACCTAACAAAGGCAGTATTAGGTCAAGAAAAAAGAAAAATGAAAGTAAGATCTAATGGTGAAAACCTAACAAAGACAGTATTAGATCAAGAAAACAGAAAAATAAAAAGCGCATCCAATGGTGAAAACCTTTCAAAGGCGCCAAAGGATGGGAAACTTGACACTCTTCTAGAGTATTATCAAGAAAGATCTTCCATTTTGATCGAACCAACAGAGGCACTCAATATAGGTACTACATAAAAGCCTAAAGTTTTGCGATTGGCTATATCTTTGACAGATGAAGAAATACCCAAATTCATAGAATTTCTCAAAGATAATCAAATTAGTTTTGCATGTTCATACATAGATATGCCTGGATTGGATCCAGATCTCATCATGCATCTATCTATCACACCGGGGGCAAAGCCTATAAAACAAAAACTCAGAAAAATGCATCCGCATGTGGCATTGTTGGTTAAAGAGGAACTAAATAAACTCTTAGATGTTGGATTTATCCGATCCATAGATTATATAGAATGGATTTCCAATATTGTACTTGTTTCAAAGCCAGATGAAAAGATTAGAATTTGCACGGATTTCAGGGATTTGAACAAAGCATGCCCTAAAGATGACTTTCCTTTACCAAACATTGAGATGATTGAGGATTTAACTACTGGACATGCAATGTACTCATTGATGGATGGATTCTTAGGATACAACCAAATAAAGATTGCACTAGAAGATCAGGATAAAACAACATTCACGTGTCCTTGGGGCACATATTGTTGGAACGTAATGCCATTTGGATTGAAAAATGTAGGAGCTACCTACCAACAAGCAATGACAACAATTTTTCATGACATGATGCATACATTTATGGAGGATTATGTTGATGATATTCTTGCCAAGTCTACCACTAGAGAAGGACACATTGATATTTTAACTAAAATTTTCAAAAGAATGGAAAAATTCAAAGTAAGACATAATCCTAAGAAATGCGTTTTTGGAGTAAAATCTAGAAAGTTATTAGGATACATTATGTTAGAAAAAGGAATTGAAGTGGATTCGGCTAAGGTACAAGCAAGTCTTGATATTCCACCACCAAGGAACATCAGTCAACTACGCTCTTTATAGGGACGGTTACAATCCATTCACAAATTCATTGCTCAACTGGCAGATAAGAGTTTTCCCTTTACACATCTTTTGCACAAGAATGTTCCATTCAAATGGGAGAACAAATGTGAAGCATCCTTTGATCAAATAAAGCAGTATCTCATGAATCTGCCAGTATTGACTCCACCAATACAGGGTATACCTCTCATATTATATATTTCTACCACAAAAGTATCTTTAGGAGCATTATTGGCACAAGAAGACAACTCAGGAAAAGAGCGAGCCATTTATTACATCAGTAGAACCTTAACAAGTCATGAGCTAAATCACACCTTCATTGAAAAGCTTGTTTGGTAGTAGTGTTCACTTCTCAAAAATTAAGACACTACATGCTGACTCATACAGTAAAGCTTGTGGCTAAGATTGACTAGCTAAATTATCTTCTAAGCAAAGCAACCTTAACAGGTAGGTTGGCTAAATGGGTTATGATCCTAAGCGAGTTTGATATTCAGTATGTGGATCAAAAAGCTATATAGGGACAAGTAATTGCAGATCAATTAGCAGAAGCATCGATGCCAACAGAACATCCAATACATGTTGATTTTCCTGATGCTGACATTTTCACAATAGATATCCAATGGTCATGGTCACTTTACTTTGATGGTTCCTACACTCAACATGGTTCAAGAGCAAGAATTCTTTTCATTACACCTCAAGGACATATGATCCCAAAATCTTATCAACTAATGTTTCCTTGCACAAACAACATAGCTGAATATGGGGCATTAATAATCGGTATAAGAATTGCAGTAGATTGGAAAATCACAAAACTCTAAGTTTTTGGCGATTCACAACTTGTCATAAATCAAATCAATGACGAATATCACACTAAAGATGACAAGTTGATACCTTACAAAAAAATGGTGGAAGATCTCAAGAAATACTTTGTTACTATCAAGTTCGAATAGATTCCACGCATTGATAATAAAGCAGCAGACGCTATGGCTACAATTGCCTCTCTACTCCAATTGTTAGAGAATAAAAAATGGTATGAGTTCCTAGTGGAACAATTGTTTTCTCCTGCCCATGACAATCCTAAAATGCAAATCATTTGCCATTTGACGAGTTCTAAATCTTCCTTATATGGCCAAATCTATACTTACTTGAAAGATACTACTTTACCCTTAGGCTTGTCTAGAAATCAAAAACAAAATTTCATTCATCAATCATCCCGTTAAACTTTAATTGTTGATGTCTTATACAGGCGTGGTCTGGATGGTACCCTCCTTAGATGTCTTGAACGTGATGAATCCGAAAAAGCCTTACAAGAGGTCCATGGTGGAATTTGTAGGACACATTCAAGTGGACTAACCTTAGCAAAGAAACTTGTAAGATTAGGATACTACTGGCCAACTATGGAGAAAGAATCCTTCGCCTTTGTGAAGAAATGTGCAAAATGTTAGATTCATGGGAATCTCATTCACGCTCCTTCTCAGGAATTACAACCCTTCACCACAACATGGGCTTTCGCTCAGTGGGGATTGGACTTGGTGGGCAAGATACATCCATCATCTTCAAATGGACATAAATTTATCACTACAGCCACTGAATATTTCACTAAGTGGATTGAAGTTGTTCGTCTAACAACTGTTACGAGCAAACAAATCTCTTCATTCATCTTAAATTACATCATTTGCAGATATAGCATTCCTAATTCCATTATCACAGATAAGGGTAGAACCTTTAAAAATCAAAATATGGATGAACTATGTGAAAGATTTCACATCCAACACAGGTACTCCACACCTTATTATCCACAAGGGAATGGTCAAGCTGAAGCTTCAAACAAAACAATTCTGAAAATTTTGAAGAAAACAGTGAATGAAGTAGGTCATGATTGGCATGTCCAATTAAATCCAGCATTATGGGCCTATCAAACAAGCATTCACACACCGACAGGAGCTACTCCTTATGCGTTGGTCTATGGAGTAGAGGCTATTCTACTACTGGAAGTTGAGATTCCTTGAATTCGAGTATCACTCAAAGGGTTAATCAATGACAGACTATAGAGTATCAAGGTTGCAAGAGTTAGAACTGCTTGATGAACGACGTCAAACTATGGTTAATCACTTAAAGGGATATCAACAAATCATGTCTGGTAGCTATGTTCAGAGATTCAAACCGTGAAGTTTTCAAGTGGGTGATTTGGTCCTCAGAGAAAACCCTCTAAATCAACAAGATCAAGAAAAGAAAGGAAAATTTGAATCTAACTGGTTAGGCCCGTTCGTTATCATTGCAGCCTACGGATCAGGGGCATATCAGTTGTCAACAGCAGAAGGGGACCTGTTTGAAGATCCGATCAACAAAATTCATCTAAAAAGGTTCTACACCTGAGAAAAAATCAAATACAATATAAAATGTCCTGAAAAAAAAAAAAAAAACATTGCCTTGATGAAAACCTGGCAAACAGGCATCTTGGCAAATATCAAAAAAATCATAAAATTAGGAAAAGTGCAATAAAAACAAACATTGAAAACCTAGCAAATAGGCATTGTTTGTGATTTTATTTAGCTCTTTCATCTATTAGGATTCATTCTGCATATGCATCTTCACATCAGTATCACACACACCTTACTATCGCATTCACATTGCATCATTCTCCTTGGAATGATAAGGATCTTATCATGGCTTGATGATTTGAGGTTTATCCATCGCAACAGTTGTGTCTAGCAAGAGTCAGAGTACAAGGTCACTAGGGGGCAGTTCGCTTTTCTGGGAGGTAATCGGCAACATGTGCCTAGCATCAGAATGTCTGAAACAAAAGTCTTGTCCAATTGAACTGAGCTTACATGATTATCTTGACAAATGATTTAAAAACAAATTAGATGATCTTAATCTGAATAAAATGAATGAAAAACTTAAAGCAAAAGTTGCAAATTGTTGTTTTGATATTTGATGACATCATATCTTTAGAGTGCTTCAATGATGTACTGAACTAGAATCACAAGGAAGATGTATGATTTTTCTTTGATTGTTGTCTGTAAGTTAATCATTAGTATTATGCAAATTAGTCGCGGCACATTCTCTACAATGGATCATTGATGACATTTTGAAATTTGCATAGGAAATTGATTAACTTTTGTCTGTTTATGCAAGCAATACTCAGGTCATCTTGGTTCAATTATACGATCGATGCTTGTATTAACTTGCTACATTAAACATTATGGAAGCAGTACTCAGGTCATCATTGGTGCTAACATACCCTTTGATGCTTGTACTAACTTTCAACATATAAAAAGGCTCAGTGATGACAATTAAACATAGTTGGAAATAGAAACAAGGAGAATGATTCATTATTTCATTTAGGATTGCATAATTCATTATTAGGATTGCATAATTTATTTTGCATTTCGAGGGCCATTTTTCAATAGATTTTTGAAGGTTGATCGCATTATTGAATATCTTTTTCGACAATGGTTGAGTAAGACTGGACATTTGTTACATCTCATTATCATCATTGCATTTCATTACCATTTCATTATCATATCATTTTGCATCATTACACATTTTAGGCATTCACTACATCATAGGCTTGGTTATCATTTTCAATCATTCATCATTCATTGACATATACATTTGCATACTTCACACATACTCATAAATAAATTGCATTCATATCACATCATTGCTTAGGTCTCATGATCATTTCCATAGCATCATATATCATAAATACATGAGTGCATTTTCATTACATCATTATCATCATAATCTCATCTAAAGCATTTACTTCCTACATCATACATTCATTGCATACATCATAAAAGAAAAGAAAAATTCATTTAGAACATATCATCATTGCATCATCATACATGGCATAGCATATAAAAAATCAAAACATACATTCATAACATGTGCATAAATCATTCATAACATGTGCATAATCAAATTGCAGCTGCATATCATAGATCTCATCAAAACAAATGTCAAGAAATACAAGGGTATCAAATGTTTCAAAAAGATATATCATATAATGGAATTAATATGTACAATAAAATGATCATTGCTGAGGGGCATCTGGCTATGGATCATGGCTACTATTACCGCCAGAGGTAGCGGGTCTTGCTGGATCTTTGCTTCCAGAGACTCTGATCTCTTGTCTAATCGGTTGACCCACACTCCTGGTCGCACTCCTGGAGTGACTGCGAGAGTGAGTCTGAGTACCTGACTGAGTGAAGGCTATTCGCTGCTCAGGTGGCACTACCTCAAAGTATTGCATCCAGTAATACTCAGCCTCCTGAGCAGTCTCTAACCCATCTGCTACAACCTCTCCAATGGAGGTGCTCTCCACTGATCTCAGTAGTCTCTCGGCTACCCCCTCAGCCTGTACGCATCTCTCTCCGGAAGCTATCCCTCTCGGCCATAAGCTGAGCTATCTATGGGTCACGAGGTGGTGGCCATGTTATCTGTCTCTGTAGTTGACTGATGGTCACCTGAGCCTGTGCTACCTATCCCTGTGATGGAGCCCTAATGGTGATCCACAACACTGATGTGCTAGTCTGACCTACTGCTCTGGATGTTCGTGGCCTTGTGCGTAAAGGAATATCAAAAAATAGTCTCTACCTCCCACCACCCCCATCATCCCCATCATCTGAGTCATCTGACTCCTCATCTGTTTCCTTAGCCTCAGAGCTCTCATCATCTACCTCTATGGCCACCCCACCAATATCTGCAGCCTACTCTGCATGTACCTGTCCCTGATCCTGTGGCTGCCCTGGTATTGGATGTCCCTGCGGCTACTGTCGCCCTGCTTGCATAATTTGACCTCCCATCAATGGGGCACGCTCATCTGGACTAGTGAACTAAGGAAAGGGATGTGTGTAGAAATATGTAGCATAGTCATCTGTCATCCCTGCATCTATAACTTATGGCCATACCGTCAAATCCTCTGGCTGTAACTCGATGTACTCCTCTCTAGCAGCCTCAATAGTCAAAACTGGCCCCCACTTTGGTACATCTCCTTGGCACCTGACATAGTGAGTTGTCCCCTATGCCATCATCTGTACCCATCCAAACTACCTCAGAACTCTCTGGCCCAAAAATCTCTCAATAATGAAGGGGGTGTGTCCAATCAATTATCTAGACCTCGTCACGTATGGTAACTCTCTATCATCTGACTACCATGGGTCGCAATCCACATACAGTCACCCGATGACCGTATTCAAGTCATCCAGTACCCACCGCCAGTACTCCAATTTGCCCAGCCTTAGCTAGACAAGGGGCCCTGTATATGCATAAGCATAGGGAAATCCGATGGGGTGATCTCTCCTGACAATGGGGTGTGTAATCACAAAGTGCTCCCATGCGAATATCTACAAAAGAGTCACTCCACAAGAGAGACTCTTCCCATCTGTATACATGACCTGATGAAGGTCATGGTACAAATGGGCAAGCATGCATGACCTCCATGCATATCTGGTATGGTGGAAAAGCATGTCCTTCAAGATCCTCCCCCACCCAATTGATAGTCCCTTTGACCTGCGATCAGAACAAAGGAAACCACTGATCAACCCTGTTAAAACCGAAGGCAGTGGGGTATATCTCTCCATCATCTCCTTCCAGGGAAGCTCATATCTGCAAATATGAGGATCCTAGAAGACCCGTCTCAAAGCATATGTACCCCCAATCTCCTTATGATCATAAATCACAAGCTCTCCAACCACAGGAATACCCAAAATCCTGTAAACATCCTCTGGAGTCACGATGATCTCTCCTGTCAGCAAGTGGAAGGTGTTGTGCTTGTTGTGCCACCACTCTGCTAAGGCAGTCAACAATGCCCTGTTGACCCAATATTGCGGGATTCTCAACAGAGCTCTCAGACCACACTGGTCTATCACTCCCAAATCATCATGGGAAAATCAAGGAATCATCTCCCATGTCTGCAGAAATCTCTCTCTGATATGGAGGAGGCTAAATTCCTCGACAATGGATATCATCAATCAATCAGTACATCAAGCAAATTTAAATCACATGTATTTGTTTTTCATATCGCATGGAAACAAATTTAACAGCCATCATGACTCAATTTGACTTTCAAATAGGAAAGTAAATCTACCAATACTATTTGTTTTTTCATATTGCATGGAAACAAATTTAACAGTCATCGTGACTTAATCTATTTGACTTTCAATCAGGAAAGCAAATCTATCATTTCTATTTTGTTTTTCATATCACACGAAAGCTAAATTGATCAAACCTATTTGTTCTTCAAGCACGAAGATAAATTTATCAAATCTATTTATCAATGATATTCAAATGCATAAAATCTATTGTCTAATCTAGCAACAATTATCAAGCATGCATCTTTTTTTCTTCAAAAATTGAAATTCGGCAAAAATCCATGGATGCGCTAAAACAGTCAATCAATGCACTAAAACCATGGATGTGCAACTTTATTCCATGGATGCGCTAAAATAGTCTATGGATGTGTGATTTCATGAATGCGCTATTTCATCACGCATATGCACTATAACAGTTCATCTACGCGCTATTATTTGGCCTCTATGTGTGACTGTTTTATCCCTATGCACCACTTTGGATGCGCTAAACTATCTACTGGATGTGCTAAAAGACCTATCATATGTGCTAAAACAGAGTTTTAAAATTTTAAAAAATTCGAAAAAGCATCCAAAAATGCATAAAAGTTTGACGGAGAGGTTTGGATCAACTTATCGGAAGTCCATACGTAGGTGGTCTCTATTGACGATGACCTCGCTCGAATCTGTGGCGCTCTTATGGGATCGACATTGCTTTTATCTCTCTCAAAGCTCCAAATTTTCTCAAATGTTACTGTTCAAATGAAAGTGACTTCTCACCTTTTTCATCTTTTAAAAAGGTGAAAATAACATTTATTACTATGCAAAGTGCTATTTCGAGAGTTAAATCGCCAATTTTACTCCGAAATTATCTGAAATCTTCCAAATCGGTCTCATAATCATTCTCATCACATGATTGATCTCTCGAGGGGGCATATAGCATCATCAGTAATTTTTCAAAGTCAAGAGCAAATTCTTTGAAGCAATGCGTGAAACACATCACTTCAAAGAGGGGCAAAATGTAGACATCTAAAAATGGTCACGGTCAATCAAACCTGTTAATTAATTAAATATGAATTATTTAATTAATGTTCTTAAGTCATCTACATATAAATAAATTTAATTATTTATTTATATTGTTCATTTTCTAATTCTTCTAATTTAATTAAATAAATAAGTTTATTTAATTAATACTATCTTCCTCTTAATTAATTAAATAGATTTTATAATTTATTTACATTAATTATCAAAGTTTAAATTCTAAATTTAAATGATATTCCTCCCTCCACACTTAATTAAATACTTTCAATATTTAATTAAATCATTTTCCAATTTCCCACTTCTCTCACAAAATTAAATATTCTTAATATTTAATTAAAAGGATTTTCCTTTTCTCATAATTAAATATTTACAATATTTAATTAAAGCCTTTTCATATTTCTCTCACACATAATTAAATATTTATTTATTTAATTATAAGAGATACCTTTCAATTGTCTCTTCATTTTCTGTCTCTCAGAATTCCACCTTCTTTTCGAATTCTCGATCTTTGACCGTTCATTTCAACAGGTTTGAACTCGATCGTCGATCTTGGCCAATCGAATTCCTACCTTCAAAAATCTATAAATACAACCCTTTCATGAGTTGAAAAGGACCTCGAATCTCATATTTTCATGCGTAGTTATTATAGTCGCATCTTAAGCATTCATAGCATTTTAATTCAATAACCTCAATCTTTTACATGCATATGCATTTTTGATAATCTCATTCTCTCAAGCTGCCATTCTACAAGCTACTGTTTTAAACAACTGAGAGCAAGCATCTTGAAGCGAATCCTTGGAGATAAAGGACAATGGGACAAATTTGAAGAAGTTGTGGTTCAGAGTTTGCAATTACTTTATTTAATTTTATTTCTTCAATCTAATGTTTCATTGGTGTACTAGTTTATATGCAATTTAATTGACACATTCTAATGTACACACCCATCATATGCAATATTATCAACATATTCATAATCACTATGCATATGAAAGTCAATCACACTCTCAAAATGTTGATGATCATGTGGCAACAATTTATCATATTCATCATGTAACTTTCTTCAATGTTTTGCACATTTCCACACTTTGTGAAAACTTCTTCCAGCTAACAAAAGTAGCAGTCACATTCTGCCATATGGCTAGTACTATTAAGCTCAATCTGATTACTAGTATGCATATCAAAGTTGTAACTATCACAAGAACTTACCAGAATATTTTGCATGCCATGAAAACTATCTCCAAGTCTATGCAAAGAGATACACTCATACATTGGCACACTCGGTAATTGTCCTCCATCATGCTAATATAGGGAATCATCAAGGATCTTTGACTTATCTTCATCTTTGTTCACTTTGTTATTCTCAGAACATACCATATCAACATCTTCATCATCCCAAGCATGCTTATAGAGGAGAAATTATGGTTCAAAAGGATAATATGATTTGACCTTGAAATCAACATCCACATCCACATAAAAAGACTCATGACTAGGCTTATCTAAGTCAGAAAACAAACACTTTTCCAAATCTATATTATAATTATCAAGACATAACTCATTAGAAACACAAAGCTCATGGCCATCTATAGTTTTTACTTCATTAAAATAGATTTTTGAACTTGCATTAGTATTCGTACTTTCATACTCATCATACAATGCATCATTACTATATACACCTAAAATTGGTTTGGAGAATCTAATTAATTAAATATGACTTATTTGATTAATTACCCTAAATTCCTCTACTATTAAATAAATAGAAATATTTATTTATATAGTTCACGTTTAAATTCTTATTTAAATTCTTCTAAGTCTTTTATTATTTCATCTTAATTAAATAAACAAAATTAAATACTTTGTTATTTAATTATCATATCCCTTCTATATTTATTTAATAAACTTCTATAGTTTGTTTTATTAAATTATTTATTCCCCTTTTGCTAATTTAAATAAATAAAAATATTTAAATAAAGGCATAAAGGAAAATTTCTTCTATTCACTCAACTACCAAATTAGATAATTATATGTCTAATTTTTGTTTAAATTTAATTCAACTCGTATTCATGAGAAGCTGTGGAGACAAATTGGAGACGAATTTGAATTAATCTCTCAAATCTTCTTCCTTTGATTCTTCCTATCATCTTTCCTAATGTTTTCATGGGGAGAAACCATTCCCATGATCAACTCAAGATTCTCCATCTCTCACCATTCAATTCTCTAGATTGAATCCAAGCAATTTCTATGATGTCCCTGTGCAAATGTGTTGTTGTGAATCTATAAATACAACCCCATTCAATAGGAAATGGATCTCATCTTTGTAAAAACTTACTCTATAGGAGAGCATCAAGCATCAAGCATATTAGCAATAGCAATAGATTTCATATCACAGCTATATAGTAGTTTTACTATAGCTTTTATCATAGTTTCATGTCAGCATTAGATTAGAGTAATTTCCTTTATCATTTAGGTATTACCATACAGGATTTCATCATCGCATTTAGCATCATTCCATTCTCTAGATCTAAATTTTAATAGTCATAGAGCTTATCAAATCTGAGAGCCCTCTGTGATTTAATAAATCTTTGGAGATAGGAGACAATGAGACGCTTTCAACAGATTCTTGTTTTAGAATAGTTTAATTGTTGAATCTTTGATATAATGTTTCATGAAGAAGTGTTATTTTATTGTTTAGATATTCACACTTAAAATTTGGTGCCTAGTGTGGGGCCTAACCCCATATTTTTCATGATTTTTCTTGGAAAAGTGCCATACAGGATTCTGGGGTGTTTGTTTTAGCACGAGCGAGAGTTTTTCCGGTGCTTTCGACGAAAAATATAGTGCTTTTGAGGTAAACTATAGCTCTTTTGAAGTCTGTTTTAGTGCTTCAACATAAACTATAGCACTTTTGAAGATTTATTAAGCACTTATGAGGGAGAAAATATAGCGATTATGTGGCCTATTTCAACGCATTAGCTAGACGTTCATGACACAATTGGTCTCTATTCTTGAAATTTCTATATCGCTTTGGCAAAATTTTGTAGCGCTTCTAATAAACTTTATAACACTTCTGATCTAAACTATAACGCTTCTAATTTTTTCTTCAATGCTTAGGAACTCTATTTCAGCACTTTTGTATTTTCTTTTGTTATCTGGATCCGACACGATTGCAGCCAAAATGTTATGCTTTTGGATTAAAAAGAATCAACCCTAGGGTAGACACAATTCAAATATACCAATCCTAGGATATTCATCATATTTTGTTGCATTAATTAAATAGAGTAGCCTGATTTTATGAAGAAACATCTTCACTTAGATTAGTAAATTATTCATTGGGCTTAAAATAAATCAATATTTGTTGTGCTTGCATGGTGAATAGGATTATTCTCTCCCCTTAACTAGGTGATCAAAACATCAGACTCATCGTTTCCTTTTATGCAATTTATGTTTTTGTTAAAACCTTTATAAGGCCTACCATAGTGGGAAAAATTACTCACCCTATAGGAACGACCCAAGTGGGAACAACCAAAGCTAGGTTTTCCACCTCCTTATAACATTTAAAGCAAATCTAGGGAAACCCACTTTTTCCAGAAGTGTGCAAGATAATCATCCCCAAAACCTTTGTTCTAAAGGTTAGGAGGTCTCTTGAAGGATTTTATCATTTTCCACTCTAAATGGAAATTCTATCTAAAAACCATAGAGTAGTATCCAACTAATCAGTAACCATACATTGTAATACTCACAGTGCAAGGGGAGGAAATAATCTTCCCCCAAGACACTAACCATATAATTACCAAGGACCGTTTTCTCAAGGGATGAGAAATCCAACTTTAAGTACACGCTTGGAAATGACAAAAATATGGGCACCCTCTAGGGGGTGACACGGCTATGTGAGTCAATGCAGTTTAAGATGTGGGTTGTTTAGTATAACAATGACCTTTTTTGACTTTAAGAGTGAGTCTGTCTGAAGTGTGTTTTTGTGAAACAAACTAGTGGAAATCAATAACAACCATTCATGGTTCTTGGACATAAACTATCAGTTTAGATTCTAGGATAAAAAAAACTATTCTATATTTGCTTCTTGTGTTCTCAAATCATTTAACTCAGGTAAAGATCCTCCAAAAAATTACCAAAAATATTCAAACAAAAACACCTAGTAAAATTTATGATTAGAGGTTGGAAATCCAAATTTTTTGTCAAGAAATCCCTCAAAGTCAACAAATCGAAGAAACCACTTTTTGACAAAAATATTTTTAAAAGAAGACATTTCTTGTATCAGAGTAGAAAAATCTTGCTTCATCATAAAACTTTCATACATAGGTTTCATGATTTTTCTAGGGGTTATACTGGTGATTACGCCTTAGAGCCTCTTTATTCACAAGCCTATTTCCAAAGAAGAGCTCTTACACAATATCATAATCATAGTCAACCCATTCGTTAGTCCTCCATCCCACAGCCAATGATAGAATACTCCACCAGGCCCGATCAATTTTTGCAATAAAGAAACTCAAAATCTTTAGGCTTATCATCCAACATTAAAAAATTACTAGTGGAGTTATCTTGTCAAAATCAAAATTCCCAAAAAAAAATCTCTTCATGAGTAGAAAAATAAAAAACAATCATTGAAACCCAAAGTAGCGCTTCCACATTCTATCTTAGCACTTCTAAGGTCTATTTTAGCACTTCTGAGGCCTGCTTTAGCACTTTTGAAGTTTGTTTTAGTGCTTTTCAATCCAAAGTAGTGCTTACACCCTCTGTTTAAGGGCTTCTGACCTCTGTTTTAACACTTTCACAAAATAGCACTTTGAAAAACAGTCATAGCGCTTCCACACTCTATTTTAGTGCTTCTACAAAATAATGTTTCTATACTCCATTTTAGCACTTATGCACTCTGTTTTAGCGCTTCCAAAAATTAAAAAAAATAGACAACTTCCAAACATATCATTCAAATTGGTTAACATCTAAAACTTGAATTGTTATCGAACATTAGTATCTTTTCAATATAGATAGTGTCTAGAAACCAGAAATAGATAGGTTCCTACAAGTTAACATTCTTTTCAACTAGAACCTAGATCTTGGAAACTATAAAGTGTCAAGAAAATCATACCAAAATCTTGGTTATTTAGCTAAGTTTCTTCATTAGGATATTATCATCCTACTATCATGAAACGAGGCATAGTAATAAATTTTTTAACCTAGTCTTATCAATAGGATATATCATCCTATTTGACTTTGTTAAAATTCATTTGACACTCATCAAACATAGAAGATCAAAGTTTGGTAGGAAAAACAAACACTTGTATGCCAATCTTCACCAAGGTACAAAAACGGAGACTCATAGAAAAAGAACTTGAAACATCGAATACCATGGAAGAAGAAAATCCTTGGAATAGCATACATCAAAGTGACAAGAATGAAATAACGAAAGAGACATAAAAACAACGCAACAAGACCCAAAATTCCATCAATTTATGGAAAATATCTTAGAGAAAGACATGGAGAAATATCTTCTAATACTAATTGAATGAGGTTCCAAACTTCCACAAGATTTTTATGTCAATCACTTAAAAGAACCACCTAGAACAAATGAAACCAAAATACCACAACACACACAAAATGTAGATTCAGTTTCTGCCCTAACAAGTCAAATGAAAAACTTATAACAACTTCAAGACATGAAAAAGGGAAAAAAGAAAAGGTATGAATTATAGGAAATTTTTCCTTATCCTTTTGACCCAACAATCTAGACATGATACCTTTCCCTATACACTACAAATTCCCAAAATATGACAAATACAATGGTAAGATAGATCCAATCAACCATATAAAGGAATTCAAGACCATGAGATTAGAATTTTTGCAAGAAGAAACTTACCTAATGAGGTTATTCCCATGAAGCTTAGGAGGTGAATGTATGGAATGTTTTTCCAAACTACAACGAAAAATATAAACTTTTGAAGAGCTAGTCAATAGGTTCATATCACAATACTCCTTTAACATCTAACATGACGTCACAATAATGGACCTCTATAATATGAAGCAAATAAAAGTTGAGACCTTCCTGTCATTTCTACAGCAATGATGGGGAATGTTTTCTAGGTACCCTAGTTCCATACCTGAGGAAGAGAAAATGGAGTTGTTCATTAACAACCCAACTGATGAAATGAGCTATAGGCTCAGATTACAATGTCCTCCAACATTCAAAAAAGTGATTGAAAATGGCACTAAAATTGAAAAAGCTTTGGTCAAACAAGGGGTGATCAAACATTACAATGAAAAATCAAACAACACCAACTCCTCAAATCATTGTGCCAACAATGAAAAGCCAAAAATATAGAAAAAGAATAAAAATAATGGGATCAATGAAATTTCAAATGACTTACAAAATGCAAAGCTAGTATTTAACTTGATGGCTACTAATGCAAAGCCAAATAAAAAAACCAACCAAAACATCAAGTCAAATGTCAATCAAAAAATAATCTGGACAAGGGATAATCAAAATCACAAACATATCAAAAATCATCAAACCTGTGTAGATTCACACCATTAGGCCAAATACTGGAATCAATGATGAGGGAAATTTTTGCAAATGGTCTTATCACTACACGAGAAGCCAAATTTTGGGATCCTAAAGTAAGACCACCATGGTGTTATGATGCAGATTATTGTAACTTCCATAACAATAAGGAACATAAAACAAATGATTACATGGAAAAAACATCTATTTCGAGATCTGATTGAAAACAAAAAGGTATACATAGAGGGACATAAAAACAACAATGATCATATTACCTTTAAAAATCCTTTACCAGATTATGAAAAGGAAGAGTTATCTTCTACAAATAGTAAAGGCAAAAATGTCAATCTCATTTACGATAGCACGATATTTTGTTTTTTTGAAGTAGAAAATGATACAAAAAACAAAACCAATGACATTATACCACTAAATCTGATCCCGATCACAGACATATCCAGAATCAGATAAATGTTTTAAAAATTAGATAAAGACAAGACTATCAATCGGTCAATGTAATGATGAGGGGGAAATCTAAGGTAATTTTGAAGGGAGTTATGTCTAAAAGGAGCACTCCCCCTCCAAGTCAATACAACATTGTCGACCAACTTCAAAAAATACCGACACAAATATCAATACTTGAACTCCTTAAATTATCATTATCCAATAAGGAGGTTTTAAAACAAGAATTTGTAGCCACCACAGTGCCAAATAATCTAGATATTTGTCAATTCCAAGCTATGGTGGGACATTTTACCATGCCACATTGTCTATCATTCTTAGAATAGGATGATGTGTCACTTAATCATCCACATAACACCACCCTTCATATTGAAGTTTTGATGCACAAAAATCATGTTAAAAGGGTCCTAATAGATGGGGGAGCTGGTTTAAACATTTCTACTTTAAAGTTTATCCATGCACTAGGGTATTTAGATAATGCTATTGATGCCCAAAGAAAAACGACAAGAAAGGCTTATGATGAAGAAGATTGATCTTCTAAAGGACTAAATTTTTTTTCGATTCAAGTAGGACCAATGGTGAAAAGTATAGCATGCCAAGTACTAGAAAAAGTATTAACCTACAATATACTCTTTGGGGTATCCATGGATACATGAGATGCAGACGGTACTTTCAACTTATCACTAGTGTTTGAAATTTTTGATTAATGGACAAGAGGTGACTATATTAGATGATAACAATAGTCCTCAACATTGCAACACACTCAAAACCTCTCAAGACACCTTTGTACCTCACAATAGAGAAGCATCCACTTCTAGTTCATCATATGGTGAAAAACATCTTAATATTATATTCAAGTGGGTTGAGAAAAAGGGTCAATCAAAGGATACAAGTGCTATTGAATCTACATTGGTAGACAATAAGGGTCCTCTAAATTATTTACCCCAAAAATTTCAAAAAAAGGTCCAGCTAACTGAAAAAGGCATGGGACAATATTCTATTGAGAAGTCTCTTAATCTTTCATAGTTGATGCCATCCCCGAGGTCATATGGACAACCATCAATGATAACAATAACACTATCAGAACCTAACACCATTATAGATGAATTTTATTTCAAGGCTAGAACTCTTGAAGATGAAACAAAAGACAAGGCTATCCTCAGTTGTCCATACAAAGATGAAGAAGCATCGACATTGGAAAACAACAACATAAAAACATACCAGTATGGAAAGGGAAAAAATATTTTAGAGAAATGGGATATGAAGGAGAAGGACCTATGGGAAAAAGAAAATATGGAATTATAGAACCCATCCATCCTCTCATGCTTCAGCCAAAAGATAAGACAGGACAAGGTTACTCAGAGGAAGAAAAACAAGAAATTACTAAAAAGGCAGTTGAGAGAATTCTTCAAATGAGAGATGGCTCTAAAACAAATTCCAATGAATATGAATGGGATATTTTATTTGATGTATAATACACAGATCATAGACCTTGAAATTGCTAATGACAATCTTGATGCCATAACCGTTCGAACCCTTACTACCATTGACCAATGTTAATCTAATGATTTTTTTCCTTTAATGCATCCTCAACTTATCGATTGGGAATCCACTGAACCAATAAATGTACCCATTTTTACGAATGATGATGCTTTCATAAATTTCCTTTGTTGTGACGAGCCAAACACAATATCTCATCATAAATATTATAATAAATCATTTGGACAGGAGGGTGTCAAATATTCCAATTGCAAAATTGACAACATGAATAAGGATCTAATGGTGAAAACCATTCTATGGCAGCATTAGATCCTAAAAAAGTAAAAATAAAGAACACATCAGATGGTGAAAACCTCTCTGAGGCGCTGAACGATGGGAGATTTGACACCCTTCTGGAGAATTACCATGGAAGATCATTAGTAATGGTGGAGCCTACATAGTCTATTGACATTGGCACAACAAAAAAAGAAAAGATTTTGCATCTAACAACATCTATGACAGAGCAAGAAAGGCCTGATTTTGTCCAGTTTTTTGAAGAAAGAAGCATTAAATTTGCATGGTCATACTCTGATATGCCAGGTTTAGATAGAAATATTTTAATGCATCACTTATATCTACCAATAGGAATCAAACCGGTGAATTTTTTATAAGAAAGATGCATCCACACATCACCTTGATGGTAAAGGCTGAGCTGAAGAAGTTATTAGATGCAAGATTCATTAGGTCTATCGACTATGTTGAGTGGATATCAAATATTGTCTTTGTATCTAAACTAGACAATAGTATCAGAATATATATAGATTTCAGAGATCTAAATAAGGCATGTCCCAAGGATGATTTAACATTACCTAACATTGACATCATTGTAGACTTAACAATAGGAAATGCCATGTTATCAATAATGGATGGTTTCTCTGGGTATAACCAAATAAAAAAAATACCAGATGATCAAGAGAAGACTGCATTAACATGTCCATGGGGAACCTTTTGCTGGAACGTCATTCCCTTTGGGTTGAAGAATGCAGGGGAAAAATATCATTTTGCAATGACCACAATCTTCCATGATATGGTGCATACCTTTATGGAGGATTATGTGGATGATATCTTGGAAAATTCATATTCTAGAGAAGGACATCTAG
The DNA here is from genome assembly GCA_007115665.2 of Sequoiadendron giganteum. Lineage (NCBI taxonomy): Eukaryota > Viridiplantae > Streptophyta > Pinopsida > Cupressales > Cupressaceae > Sequoiadendron > Sequoiadendron giganteum. The sequence goes on from CM021105.1 coordinate 40,688,208, forward strand.
ATATCCTCGAGATTTTTTTTATACGGATAGAGAATTTCAAGGTTTGACTAAATCCTAAGAAATATGTCTTTGGGGTTACACCAACAAAACTCCTAGGCTACATAGTGTCAGAGAAGGGTATCAAAGTGGATCCTTCCAAGGTTAAGGTTATAATGGAAATGCCACCACAAACGAATATCAATCAACTAACGTTTCTACAAGGTAGGATATAATCAATTAGGAGATTTATCTCCCAGTTAGCAGATAAGAACCATCCATTTAATCATTTGTTGCATAGAAATGTCTTGTTCTAATGGGATCAAGGGTGTGAAACGACCTTCAAGCAAATAAAACAATATTTGATTTTGCCACCTATTCTTATGCCACCTACAGAAGGTAGACTTTTTCTACTATACATTGCAACAACATACATTTATCTAGGAGCACTATTGGCACAAGAAGATAATGAAGGAAGGGAACAAGCCATTTACTACATTAGAAAAAATCTGAATGGCTATGAAATAAATTATACCTCCATTGAGAAATATTTTTTGGCAGTGGTATTTACTACCCAGTAGTTATGACATTAGATGTTGACTCACAGAGTCAGGCTCATAGCAAAGATTGACCCATTAAAATATCTACTCAGCAAGGTTGTGTTAATAGGCAAACTGACCAAGTGGACCATGCTTTTAAGTGAATTTGGTATATAGTATGTGGAAAGGAAAGCCATCAAAGGTCAAGTGATTGTTGAACAATTAGTTGAAGCTCCTTTAACTGATGATCATCCTATGACAATGGAGTTTCCTAATGCAGACATTCTTACAGTAACGACACAAAAATGGAGGCTCTATTTTGATGGGTCATACACACAAAGAGGATTTGGTGAGGGAATATTGTTTTTTACACCTCAAGGACACACCATCCCAAGGTCTTATAGACTCATTTTTCCATGTACCAATAATGTCATTGAGTATGAGGCACTAATCATTCACGTCAAGGTAGCAATTGAATGGAAGGTAACATAGCTACACATGTATGAAGATTCAAAAGTAGTCATTTATCAATTCAATGATGAATATCACACGAAAGATGAAAAGTTGATGCCATATAAGAAACTAATTGATGATCTCAAAAATTACTTTGTGGATATCAAATTTGAACAAATTCCAAGGGAAGAAAACAAAGTGGTAGATGTTATGGTGACAATTTCTTTTCTTTTACAGTTACCAAAAAAACATGGTCGTTATCAGTTTATGGTAGAACAAGTGTCCAATATCACTTATTATAATCTTGAATCTCAAACCATATGCCATTTAGATGTCGTTGAGTCCTCACTTTATGGAATGACCTATACTTACCTAAAAGACAATATCCTTCCTTCCGATCTTTCCAGAAACCAGAAACACAACTTCATTTGTGAATCCCCCCGACATACCTTAATCACTGACATACTTTACCATTGAGGTCTAGATGGTATTCTTCTTTGGTGTTTAGAACATAACAAATGTGAGATATCATTATGAGAGGTTCATGAAGTTATTTGTGGAACCCATTCAAGTGGGATAACTCTAGAAAAGAAACTCCTCCATCTGGGGTATTACTGGCCTGACATGGAGACTCCTTCATCTAAGGTATTACTGGCCCAACATGGAGAAGGATTCTTATCAGTTGGTCAAGAAATGATATAAGTTTCAGTTTCATTATAATGGAATCCATGCACCAGCTCAAGAATTGCACCCATTCACATCAACATGGCCCTTTTATCACTGGGGACTAGATCTAGTAGGAAAGATGAACCCATCTTCATTCAATGGGCACAAATTTATAATCACAGTGACATAATACTTTACAAAATGGATACAAGTGGTTCCTCTTACAACCATCACTATAAAATAGATCTTGTATTTCATACTGAAATATATAATATATCGATATGGTATACCTCAGTCCATTATCATTGATAATGGACGACCAATTAAAAAACCAGGTTATCTAGGAATTGTGTGAAAAAATTCATATCCAACAACATTTCTCAACACCATATTATCCTTAGGGAAATAGCTAGGTAGAGGCATCTAATAAGATAATTATGAATATACTCAAGAAAATGGTTAACGATGTTGGATGTGATTGGCATGCTCAATTTAGTCCTGCATTATGGACCTACATAACCAGCATCAGAACACCAACATGAGCTACACCATATGCCTTGGTATATGGATCAGAGGCCATATTACCCATTGAGGTGGAGATTCACTGAGGTGGAAGAGATGACTGAAGGGAATCATTTCAAATGAGGATTATACAGTATATAGGCTTCAAGAACTAGAATTGTTGGATGAACATCATCAACAAGTTGTCAAACATCTAACTAAATATCAACAAAGAATGTCCCAAAGTTACAATCATAGGGTAAAGCCTAGAATATTTCAGGTTGGGAATTTGGTCCTAAAAGAAAACCCTAGAAATCAGAAAGATAGAGAAAAGAAAGGGAAGTTTGAACCTAATTGGCTAGGTCCCTTTGTCATTATATCAGTCTATGGATCAAAAGCCTATGAACTATCAACATCAGAAGGGGGTCTATTTGATGAACCTATGAATAGTATCCATTTCAAAAATTTCTACACCTGAATCACCTAGTGTACTATTCAAAATCCTAAAAATGGTTTCCTTGATGAAAAATTGGAAAACAGGCATATTGGTAACAAAAAATACAAAAGAAAAAGTGAGAAAGGAGAAAATACAAACAAAAAAATAAAAAAGAGTGAAAAACAAAAGTGCAATTAAAACATGTAGTGAAAAATTGGAAATAGGCACTTTATGTGATTTTAACCCGATTTTCCATCTATTAAGATACATATCATGATTGTTAATCTCACCATCATTTTGCATCTATTATCATATCATTTCAAATGGTCATGTCTCACTCTAGCTTGGGGGCAACATCTGGATCAAACTAGGGGAAATAAAACATCAAGCTTAACAAAATGGACAAACAACAGTATGACAAATGCAACAAAAACAATGATCGAAGCATAACCCAACATGGAACATCAATCACCATTAGAAACACATTATCCATCCATATCAAATCAGAAAATCCCCAAAAAAATTCAAATAGTTAGTCTGAAAAAGACAAAAACATGAGTCATTTTCAATCAAATTACACTGTATCTGCGTGTAAAATGTAGGCAAGGCTAATCTTTGATTAAGATTAGCCCTCGAGGTCGCTAGGATAGGTCTTTAGATTAGGTTTGATCCAAAACTCAAAAAATCAAAAAAACATCATAAAATTAGGATGGATGATCTAATTTGACTAATGGTTGAAACACTTTGAGTAAAGGTTGGATAAGTTGAATTTTTCAATATTTTGTTATCATTTATTTGGAGGAACTCGATGATGTATTGAACTAGAGAAGCTAGGAAGGATAATGAGATTTTCATTTGTCTGTTGATTGTGAATTAATTGTTTAAATGTGTGAACTATCATGGGACGTTCTCTAAAACTGTATTAATGATGACATTCATAATTCATACACTAAAATAATTAATCCTTGTATGTTTATGCAAGAAATTCTCAGGTCATCTCAGTATAATTATACATAGACGCTTGTGTTCACTTGCAATATCAAAAATCATGAAATTAATACTCAAGTTATCATTGGTCTAAAATATACTTTTGACGCTTGTACTCACTTTCAACATTTTTAAAGCTCTATGATGATATAAGCATAAAAGTACTATTAAAATTCCAATAGTTTGCATGTAGCTTTTCATGATAAAATTAGATTCCATTCATAATAATTTCTACATCTACAGAGTGTTTGTTACAAAAAGGATTCAAATTCATGATTATCTTTTCTAGTAATAAGATTGAGTATGCTTGACATAAACACAAACATCATCATAACCATGTAGGTGCACCGTCATTTTCATTTTCATACATTAGAAATAATTTTTATTTATAATTTCATCATTCATACATTTGAATCAAAATAGTTGTGCATTCATCATATCATATTTTTCCACATCACATAAAAGTTCTAATAGAAAGTTTCAAAATTAAATTGTATGATTGCATTCATCCACTGAGTACATCATGCAATCACATTCTATTATCATACATTTATTACATCAATCATCGTATTCATTACACCATATCATTCATCATTTTCTTTATCATACAAACCTAATATAATTACATTTCCATCAATTCATCATTTTGTATCATACATCATTATCATCCATGTATTACGTCATAAATTTTACATTTACAATAAAAACGTAATAAAAAATTTAAACCATTTCATCTACATCCATGCATAAAATACAAAATCATTATATATCATCATGCACCCATCATACATCCATGCATTATACATTCATACATAAGAATTAAAAAGATCATCATAAAACCAAAGCATGTCGTTTAGATCAATACTTCCATCAAATATCATGTAAAAATGATCACATGACATATAAAACATGGAAAATAAATGAATGCATCATAGAATCATAATAGAAACATCATAGATTGATAAAAGTCTACTATATATCATATAAATCATATAAATCATCAATGTCAAGTATACAATGAAGTCTTAAATAAAAGAGATATATCATCAAAACTAATTTGAATCAGGTTGAATTGAAGTATACCTCATGTCTCAAAAGTATATCACATAATAATATAGGGATAGATAGGATTTGCTACTACCAGATGGTGCAGGCATCTCAGGACTAATACCTCCCCCACCAGAAGCACCACGATCTCTCGTATCTCTCAGATCTCTCCATGGAGGCTGCATCACATGCTTGCTAACCATCCTAGTATGTGTCCTACCTAGTCGTGAAGGGGCATAACTCACTCTCCACTCAATAGGAACAAGATCATGATAAAGACCTTTGTAAATCTCCACCTCTCATCTGACATGAAGAACCTCCCTCATATAATCACCAATAGTGGCACCATCAACCATCTATTGCAAAGTCTTGGCAGTCGCTTGTGTGCACTCTAGGATTTACCTCACACTGTCCTTCTCTACTATCAATACAAAAATATGTGCCTGCATAGCTATCAACTATCCTTGTACTTGTGCATGATTCTATGCCTGGGTCTATAACTGCGTCTAGGTCTAAACAAGTAACCCCTGTTCCTGAACAAGCTGCCCCTGCAGGGTCTATATCTGCACCTGTAAGCTGGCAATTTGTGTCTGATAATCTATAGAGGATGTGTCCACTACTCGCCTCTTACAAGTCGCACTAGTGGATGGACTTGTACTGCCTTCCATATCCCCTCTGTCATTGTGCCCTCCATCATCTTTGTCATCACTACTACTATAATCACTGCTGCTCTCATCACTGCTACTCTCCTCACTATCCTCACCATTACCCTCCTCCTCACCAACATCCTCCTTTGCCTCAACATTTATAGCATACTCCTCCACCACATACTCCACCATCTCAACATCTAGAGCCTGCTCCTCCACCACATCCTCCTCTTTCCTTCGTCATTGACCAGGGGCAACAAAAAAATCCTCCTCTATAGGTAGTGGCGTTGGTTGATCAGTAATAGTAATTTGAGGGCATGGATGTAAGGCAAGATACTGCACATAATCCACAGTCACTGGTGCCTCTAAAATATCACATCATATATCCAAGGTTGAAGGTTGTATGTCACGATATCCCTCTACTAAGGTATCATAAGATAGAGATGGTCCCCAATCTGCTACATCACTCTAAGGACAAGCATAATGTGCAACGCCCCGAGGCATGCACTAAACAATACCATACTGTTTGTAGACCCTCCATAGTAGATATCTCTCTAATAAAAAGAGGTTCCTACAAATCAGGTACATAGAATCACATAAATAACCCATCTCTACATCATCCTCATCCTAGTGCTCACAATCTAGATATGGGAACCATGTCATAACCTCTAAATCATCTAGTATGCACCTTCAATGCTCCAACTTACCCATACTAGACTGGGTAAGTCAACGTCTATATCTAAAAACATATGGCCTAGTATCAGGCCTATCTTAAACTGGCATTGGTCATGTGATAGCAATATGCTTCCATGCCCAAACCTGAAGCAAGGTAGCTCCTGATGATAAGCTCCTCCTACTCAAATAAATAGCTAAATGTGTGTCATGATATAGATGTTCCAACATGTACATCCCCCATGCATATCTAGTCCCATGCACAATCATACTCTCAAGTACATGGCCCCAACTGACTGATAGTCCCTTTGACCTATGATCGGGACAAAGGAAACCTCCGATAAATCCTACCAGAACTGAAGGTAAGGTGGCATATACTTCCACCATCTCCCACCATGGGATCCACATCCCAGCAATCTAAGGATCCTACACACCCTATGAAGAGAATCTATCCCACCTATCTCCTATTAATCATACATGATGATCTCTTTGACAAATGAAATCTGTAAAATACTCCAGACATCCTCTAAAGTAAGTGCCATCTCACCAGTGGGTAAGTGGAAGGTGTTATGATCACTCTGCCACCGCTCGGCTAAAGATCTGAGAAGACCCCAATTAATCCTAATTTGGGGCATGTCAAGAAGAGAAGCTAGTATGCACTGAAATCAAATCAAATGTCCATGGGAAACGCTCTCGAATTGGAGGTTATCCAAAGGCTCCTATCATCATGAAATGTTTAAAAATTAGTACAATATGTCAAATATCACATTTCAATTGATCCTATCAAATATAATGAGCTCTTGATCAAAATTTGTGAGCAAGTATCGTCAAACCTCATCTATCATGAGGTCATCATTATCAATCTAAATTGTACTTCACCTAACATGAGGTCAATTTATCACAATCAGCCTCACCTATCATGAGGTTCATCACACTTGAGATTATTCCTCACCTATCATGAGGATATTTCTTGTTTATCAATCATCTGAGTCAATCGTCATGAGGTTGAAAATCATCAAGGTTATTAAATCATCAAATCATATCAAACCAATGGGTTGACACGATCAGAATCAACAAAATCAAGTTTAAAATTTGACAAATTTTGCAAATCAGACTTGGAAGCACTAAAACAAGCATTAAAAGTGCTAAAATATTAGAAGTGCTATTTCATCAGTCATAAGTGCTAGAACAGACTATCAAAGCGCCATATCACTCAAAGCACTATTTTGACAAGTTAAAGCGCCAAAACAGTTGATCGAAGCGCTAAATCCTCAATTTGTTAATTTAACCAATGGAAGTGCTACTCTATCCTATCATTGCGCTAATTTTCTCAAAGTGCTAACTTAAATGCTCAAAATGCTAAACTATCCTATTGTAGTGCTAATTTCATTGAAGTGCTAAACTAGCCTACCAAAGTGCTAAAATACCTAACTCAAGCACTAGTTTTTTGAAGCACTAAAATAGATCCTAAAAGTGCTACACCAGAGTGTAAAAGTGCTACAATGCATTCTTGAAGTGCTAAAACTATGGTTTTTAAAAAAAAATATATAAACACATGGAAAACGTGAAATCATGAAATATGAGGAGGTTTAGGGGTATGTACTAGAGGTCCGTAAGCGGTCGAGCACTACTGACGTCACACTCGCTCGAACTGGTGGGTGTGGTAAGGGATCGACATATTGCTCCAAAATCTCAAATATCTCTCTCACAAAGTTTTCAAAGGTCAAATACACAAATGAATTTGAATAAGACCCTTTTGACCTTTTATAGGTTATTAAAGGTGGATTATGGTGGGATTTTTGTAATATTTTAATTAATTTTATCTGGAGATTAATTGTAATTCATCCAGGGGAAATTTTTTTACATCAATTATCAAGAGATAAATTATTTTATCATCACAACTTCCTCAAATCATCGAAAAATTAATTAAAAATTGCAAAAATTTGCAAAATCCAAAAAAATCAAATAATCATTAATTTATCTCCCAAGGGGGCATATTATCATCAATCACCTAAAAATCAAGTCTAGGGCATACTGAAAAATATTCGTCAATACTAGCAGCAACAACAAAAACTTCTTTGAAGCAATGCATAAACACATCACTTCAAAGAGGGGCAAAATGTATACACCTAAAATTGGTCTCGAGAATCTAATTAATTAAATATGACTTATTTGATTAATTACCTTAAATTCCTCCACTATTAAATAAATAGAAATATTTATTTATATAGTTAACATTTAAATTCTTATTTAAATTCTTTTAATTCTTTTATTATTTCATCTTAATTAAATAAAAAAAATTAAGTACTTTGTTATTTAGTTATCATATCCCTTCTATATTTATTTAATAAACAACTTCTGTAGTTTGTTTTAATAAATTATTTATTCCCCTTTTGCTAATTTAAATAAATAAAAATATTTAAATAAAGGCATAAAGGCAAATTTCCTCTATTCACTCAACTACCAAATTATATATTATATGTCTAATTTATGTCTAAATTTAATTCAACTGGTATTCATAGGAAGCTGTGGAGACAAATTGGAGACAAATTTGAATCATTCTCTCAAATATTCTTCCTCTGATTCTTCCTATCATCTTGCGTGATGTTTTCATGGGGAGAAACCATTCACATGATCAACTCAAGATTCTCCATCTCTCACCATTCAATTCTCTAGATTGAATCCAAGCCATTGTTGTGCTACCCTGTGAAAATGTGTTGTCTTGAATCTATAGATACAACCTCATTCAATAGGAAATGGATCCCATATTTGTGAAAAATTACTCTGCATGAGAGCATAAAGCATCAAGTAATCAAGAATCAAGCATCAAGCATCAAGCATCAAACATTTTAGCAATAGCAATAGATTTCATATCATGACTGCATAGTAGTTTTATTGTAGCTTTCATCATAGTTTCATGTCAACATTAGACTACAGTAGTTTCCTTTATCATCTAGATATTACCATATAGGATCTCATCATTGCATTTAGCATCATTTTGTTCTCTAGATTGACATTTTAATAGTCACAGAGCTTATCAAATCTGAGATCCCTCTATGATTTAGTAAATATTTCGAGATAGGAGACAATGAGATGCTTTCACTAGATTCCTGTTTTGGAATAGTTTAATTGTTCAATATTTGATATAACGTTCCCTTAAGAAGTGTTATTTTATTGTTTACTTATTCACACTTACAATTACAATCAAATTTTTTCTTTTCTTCATCCACATTATCATCATGTTGATCAACTAGTTCATAATTGGAAGGATAATAAAAAACACATGCACCATACCTTGCACCGTAAATATTAGTATCATTGTCAAAATCAATATGGGTGGCACACAACAACCAAGGATTACCAACATGTGTACATTTATGATATTTTGTGGTCAACATACTTGAAATTTGTTCACTACTTAATAGATCACTTTTTTGATCCATTCTTTCAACCACCTTTTATCCTTGACCTTCACTAGAAATGCATGCATTATCAAATTGTAAATTAGGATATATCATGGTGTCATCATCATCAAAATTTGAAAACTCAATAGAATGATCATAAACTGGATTTCCCAATCATAAGAAATGAAATCAACAACAACTTTTTCAATAGTATGGTCACAATCCATCATAGAGAATAGGCTATTGACTTATTCATTCTTGCTTACTTCTAGGTTTTCATGGAAGCAATATACATCCTTCTACATTTCATCATTGCGTTTTTCATTTACATCCTCTTGAGGACAGACACAAACATTTTCATTTTTAAGTTGAAAACCATCAATGATTTCTTCATTGTGGCGGCATGGGGTTGATCTGGCTAATTGAAATTCATTGCACACTCTGTCACTTGTAGCCGACATAGTGACATTCTTAGAAGAATTTCTCAAATCAGAAAACTCCTTTGTCTCATCATGAATTCTTTCATCAATTCTACATACACTTATAATATTGGTATGACCAAGTGTGTCACAATACTGCTGTTCAAAAAATAAATCCAATCCATAGCCCTCATCATGTCTTTCATCATCATGGCTGCAATTTTCAGCTAGGTATACTTCTTCTTCTCATTGTTCAAAGACAACTTCCTCATCACCTAATGATGAATCATTCTTGTCTTCTACCTTCTCAAGTATGCATTTGTCTTTACCTAAAGCAAAAAACATTTGATTATTTGTATCCACACAACTGCTAATTTTATCCGCATGTTTATGCACCATTGAAGACAATAGAATTTGCACATATTCATTCCTCATTTTCTCCATACTATCCACAATTGTGTAAGCCATCTCCGTATTTTATATTCTAAAATAATTTAACAGTGCACTAGACCCTTCCTCAAAAGATTCAAAATACATATGAATGCAATTTGGAGTACTAGGTCTAAAATTTCCAGGGACTAATGAAAGAGAAAAAACAAATTTGTGACTGAAATCATTTCTTGACTCTTCATATTTTATTTTAATCTCCTTCAACCTTGTGACAAGGTCAAAAGGTTCCCTTAAAAATTATTCTTTATAAGCATCCATAGGTTTATCCTAGTAGGGAAAGGTCTTCTTAGGAAAAGTTTGGTACCAATCCTTAGCCCTTGCTTCAAGAGATTTGACAAAAAATCTCATCCACATATCCTAATCTCTGAATGAATGTCTCTCCATGAAACTAGAATTTTTTTGGACATGTGCATGTCCTTCATATACATTGTATCCATCAAATCTAGGCATATGTTTATAGACTTGGCTTGACATAATTTCAAATTTTTAATCAACCCATGACAAAGTCTAACTGGTTATGCAATGGGTCAAATGAATTGAAAAAAGGTGTAGTAATTTGGAAAGTAGATATAGTATGGTTATCTTCTAACTGGGCTTGGAAAAATACCAGGTACCTTTCGTCCATCTTTTTAATTTTTCTCTTAAACACAACTTTCCATTCCGGCCTTATCCTAGGCTTGTGCACTCTTGGTTTCATGTACTTTGTAGTATCAAATGTTTAAGGATTATCATACTTTTGAAGCTTCTTGACAAGTTTTGTTAAGGTATCTAATGGTATGGTTATTTCCACTTGGTGATCCATAGATATTTGCAGATCAAGGCTCAACTAATTGCACATAATCACATCCATGACCAAATTAAGGGTCACTAGGATAATTGATAACATGATCATAAATTAGGCTTGAAACATATGATAATGAAAATGGATGGAATTCCCTAAGACATACAAATTCATTCTAACCATCCAAACTAGCAAATATTTGAACACAAGACAAAAATCTTTCAATGAAACTGCAATTACATTTAATATGACAGATCCAGAAAATGGGAGTGTACAAACTCAGTATTACTGTCCTTTCCCTTTCTTAGTGCTAATTCACTCAATAGGGAACCAATTTTTTTTCCTAAGATGTTCAAATATGGTTTTCACACACAATTTTCTTGAAAACCAAAGGTGAAGAATACCTAGAAATGTTGCAGCTGCTACAAATTGTTCTTCATGATTGGAAATATTGTCAATCTAGAAATATATTCACATCTTCATCGAGTTCTTTTGATAGAGTGCCACCTCTCTCCATAGAGGAATGAACTTCAAACAGTATGAAGCATTTTTATAGATAGATTTATTTTTGAGTTCCTTTCACCAATAGAGCACCACAGATCATGAAATCTTTAGGTTCACTACAAAACATTCTTTCTCCAGGTTTGAAATCCTTCAATATTTGAACCAAATTCAGAATAACAAATAATATCACTATGAAATATCAGTATGCAACCAGAGATTCAGAATTATCCCTAGTAGAGTCATCATTCTATTGGTGTTCCAAATCAACATATCAAATGAATCCTAAACACTAGCCAATTTCTTATGTTCAAACTCAAAGATGAATTTGGCCAACTAACCAAATTCAATCAAAGATTGAATCTGCTAGACTTTTGGCTTTGCAGGACCAAGGTGGGTCAAAACTTACAATTCCTAAAAACTCAATTCAATTATACATAGACATTGCTTTTAATAGAAAATAATTCCCAATTCAATTACACCAAAGAAAGTACTAACAACTTCAAATTTGGCTAAATTATCGGTATATCAACACTCACTCATAAATTTGGAAGCATAAATCAACACTAAACCTCAACCAAACAATAGGAATTAAAAGGATTTTGATTTTGAATTATTTTTGAGAAAGCATTAAGTTGAATGACAAATCAGTGCCAAATTTTGGGCCATGAAGTCAAATAAAAAATTATAAATGGAATTTTATCAACAAACAAACTTCAACTAGCGGATTGAAAATGCTAATGCATTACACCAACAAATCCACTCCCATCATCAATCAAACTCTTCTTATATATCCAACCTGCACACTTGAAATCACAATTATCTACTCAAAGTAATTTAACCATTTATTTGAAATATACCCATGAACAAATAAAATAATCTCAGGGAAACTGAGATGAAAAACTAAAATATAGTTTGTATTAATGAATTAATATGATCAAATGTGTACAAATTTGGAGATAATTTGATGACATTTGTGATTTACTTACACAAACTAGTTGATATTTACTCATAAAATTGAAATATTACAACCACATATTCAATACATGACTCAGACTCAACACTATTATACCCAACCCATACAAAAATTCAAAACCCTTTACAATGACAAGAGAAATAGAATAAAAATAAATAGAAGAAGCTCAAGAATTGATCCGTTGATGACATATGGAAGCTTCATCCACCGTTAATTAGCAACAAGAAAACGAAAAATATCTCATTTCTTCTCATCATTTGTAATAACAAATAATGTCACTGCATTTTTCTTTCACTTTGATTCTCCAATAGAAAATTTACCTTCCCGTTAAAAAAATCTTCATCTTTGCCCTGCAGATGTAAAACCTTACTCTCCATGAAATCCATTTGCTTTTGCTTTGCTGCATATTTTACCTTCAACAAAATAAAGCATTCTTTCCATAAAGAATATTTTATTCACCATATAACATATATGTCATGTCATTTACTTTTCAGCATACACTTGAAAATATTTGCATTTTCCCACAACAAGTAGCTTTCAATCTTTACGTGAAAGCCCTTTAAAATATTTTAAAAAAGAACACATATTGGGGAAGTATTTTATCTTGCCCATGCCTCACCTTTTCACCTCATATTTAAAAATATTTTCCCTCTTTTTACAATGGTTAATCATTAAAAAAATTTACTCATCTAGTAGAAACAAATCTTACCCACCTCCTTTCACTTAATGATTTTACCGTTTAAACCATAGGCTCCCACTTCAATAATTTTCCCAACAAATAAAATAATATCCCATTATATCTCCAAAATACTAACTTAAAATGAAGGCCCGGAAGGTCATATTACGAGGTAACTAAAATTTACCCATGCCCTTTGTTTCACTTCTTCATTCAAAGTATTTACCTTATAATGAGATTTTGACCAATTTATCGGGCTTGTTTTTTTACAAAGCATTGACAATATTCATTTCACACCATTATTTTTTAAAATTCTTTACCTTTCAAAAGGAATAAAAGCCTCTTTAAAATATTTACCATCAGGCCCCTTTCATGAAACATTACCCATGTAACTAATTGCTTCACGAGAACCTTCTACCATGTGATTGATCATGCATACTATGGGGCCCCATCAATGATGTCATCTTCACACCTCATGTGGCTTGCACAATGCTTCCATGTGGAAATCTAAATTTTTGGTTGTCAATCCCAATTGCCTACCCTAACCTCACATTGCAGCTTCTCTAACGACAATCCAATAAAGTTTCGCAATTGTCAACAACACCTCAGTATTCCTCTCAATTCAAACCATGTGTGTGAGGATTATCCCAGTTTATAGAACCACCATATTTTTTGAGGGTGCCCAAATATTTACCTAGTTGTTGCTCTCTCTTATCTTAGTCCTTCCATTCACAAGGACTATTATCCCAACAGTGGAAACCTAAAACCCTGCCCTATCCACTCTAGTACTTTTGACTGAATGGAAAGATTTTTTTTCTTCAGCACATCAGAGATGTAAGCTCCATCCATTAGTGGTAATTGATTCTTTGTAGTTTCGACCTGTTCATACGCCTTAAGAACTATCAATCAACACAAGATCAGCATAAGGGCAATACCTATGCCTAGGAATAGATGGGAAGTGCATCACCACTATGATGATCTTGCCACCATTTGTGCCATAGTGGATTCAAGCCACAAACAATAGAAATATGGTCTTATCGATAAAATATAAATTCCTCAATAAAAATTGATTTATCTCTCAATACAATGCTCACCATGTGAGGGGGTTTCCTCCATAAAATATCCTTTGCAATATTAAATAGTCCCACTTCAACTGGCGTAGCAAGAGCCTTAAAAGATGATGCTTGGTTTCTTAAATCCCTCCTCTGATTGCATTCACTTAAAAATGTCTAAAGCCTTTTCAACAATCCATTTTGTGCACCTATTTTATAGTTGTGGTATTCCATGAAACTACATTTGTTTAGGTGTTTTTATGTGCTTTTTCAATGTTCGTTCCTAGATTGAAGACAATTCTCGAGCCTTTCAAGATGTGTGGCATCATTACTTATATACCTCCCTCATCTCTATATTCAATAGAACCTTTTTTTGTTTGGTCTTCACTTTTGGTTTCTTAACAGTACACATATGTTTAGATAGGATGGCTTGCTTAGAAGATAGCTCAGAAATCAAATTTACAGTTTAGCCCACTCTACATACTTACCAAAATTCTTTACAAATGCTTCAAAGACCTATTGGGATAGATTTATTGCATGGAAATCTACCACATGTGTATATCAACAAGAATGCATGATGATGATCTTGATAAAAGGAGCAATACAAGATGCTACTTTTGGAACTACTCCTAGAAAAGTACAAAGAGCCTTCACAAATATTATTCAAGGAGTAAATTCCACAGAGATAGGAGCCATTCCTTGCCTCCAATATATTTGGAGTTGAGAGATTTTATTGTTTGTGCATACATTTGATGAGTCTTACTATTGAGATGACCACCTATTGATAGTTCCATGCCACCAATATAACACTGAAGATTTTTCAAGCTATATTTAAGTGCATCCCTAATCAAATCTATACTCAATTGAAAAGGATTCCTTTCCAATTTTGAACCATGGATGCAAATATATTGCATCCTTTGAGAAAAAAACTTTAAACAATGTTAGCCCACACAGTTTTTCTGTTAGCATCATATAATTGTTTAAATAACCTACTGGGGTGAATAATGTTGTGGCTTTATTCCATGAGAACACTAATGAAACAACACCCTCATCTAATTCAATGGAAGAAAATTGTGACAAATGAAAATCCATTAATGAAAAAGGGCTTTGAAATCCAACAAGTTGCAATGCAACACTTACAATCTCACATTTGGGCAAAGCATGTTGGGTCCCCATGTGGGCCCAACTAAAAAAAACATTTAGAAACAAATTTCATGCTTAATTGACCTCACACTAATCTTGAAAGCACTTAAGGTGAAAATGTGATCTGGTTTGTCATTAAAATCTATTTCGACATAGTTGCATGTTGGTCAAAACTAGTTAAGTGGGCTCTAGAATCACATTACAAACCAATCAAACAACCTCGCAGAACCATGAAAACTTGTAGGAATGTAGAAATTTGATCCACGAATGGAGTGCGAAAGACTGTTCAGAAAAAGAGATCTTGAGCTGCCAGATATAAATCGACAAAGTTTCTCAATCGGACATCTCTGTATTTGCACCTATTCAGAACCAATCAGGGCTCACCAAATTGACATTTTGAAAAAATATCAAATCAACTTCTTAGAGGCTGTAAATCGAATCACAAGCTCATTTAGGTACATGGAACATGTGTGCAGGAGTGATTTTCTAGAATAATCAATCTTCATGAGATATTAGGGGTGAAATTTTACCACCTTGAAACATTATCAAATTTGCGGATGTAAAACTGAACAAATCGCATTTGCTTTTGATCTTGAAAAATAGAAAATCAAATCATGAAGCTGTACAATCATACATAGGAGTATATGAATGTGTTATGAATGGAGAGAAACAATCCATTCTCCATGAAAATCACTCAGTTGTGAAATATAAGCTCAAATGGGAGGCCACTTCATAGAACTAAAAGTTTGCAAATAGTAAAAAAGTGCCAAAACCCTCCATCTCCGCTTTTCAAAACACTATCAAAACTCATCATGGGAAGATAAAAAATGACATGCACGTTCACATATGTCACATGAGTGGATCCACTAAGGGGTTTTTGTTGAAAATCAGTTGGTTCTGAACTATGAGCTTCCAAAGTAGGTCACTTAGGAAGATTTTTCAGCTACACTTCTGAGTGTGTGAATGCAAAATTTGAAGGTGCCACCAGAATATATAGCCTTTAATAATTTTTTGTCTCTTTTGCTTCTAGAATTATATATTATGGGTTGCATTTTCTCTGCTTCTTTGATTACCTTTTCAATTTTTTGCATATGAGTTCATTTTCAATTTTCTATACATGAGTTGTTGGAAAGACTGACCGAATAAAAAGGACACAAAGGAAAAATTTACAATAATTACATATTTACATAGGAATAAGGATTAATAAAGCTTAATTGAAAAATTTGAGGTAGATTTCGTTAACCAAAATCTCCAATGTCTCTTTCTCCATATTTTATAATTTGAATGCATTGTGTTGCTTGCATTGAATTATTCTAAAAGGGCCTTCCCACAAACTATCAAATTCTCCATGTTAGTCAGGCTTTGTGACTCTCTCATTAAAATTTAGCACTAGGTGAGGCATTTGAGACCTTGGTTTGAGGTTTTCTTGTTGATCCACCTCTTAACCATCTATTGGCAGTTAGTCATGGCTATTAGAGCCTTTCCTCTTTTTCCCTATACTTCCAGTAACTCGGCCAACCAAATCTCTATGGCTCCATTTTTCTCAATCTCTAATTATTTGAGAAAATGAAGTACAGAAATCTCCATGGAGATGGGCAATAGTGTTTCTTTCTCCTATACTAACTCATACGATGAAGTCTTGAGGACTTGCTTAGGATTTATGCGGTCCACCTAGAGTGCTACTTAGACATTTTTGTGCCACTCTCTTTGATGTTCCAACCCGATTCTTTTAATGAGTCAGACCAAATTTTTATTAGTCAACTCGGTCAGGCCATTTCGTTGTGGGTAGTAGTTTGAAGACATTATTAAGAATATGCCATGCGCGAGTGTAAATTAAGATACTTTAGAACCCAAGAAAGCCTTGGAATTTTTGGAGATGATGGTCTTTGGCAGGTCGAATTTCATTACCAGTTCCTCAAGGAAGTT
Source organism: Sequoiadendron giganteum (assembly GCA_007115665.2). Lineage (NCBI taxonomy): Eukaryota > Viridiplantae > Streptophyta > Pinopsida > Cupressales > Cupressaceae > Sequoiadendron > Sequoiadendron giganteum. The sequence goes on from CM021105.1 coordinate 40,705,460, forward strand.
TACAATTTTTGTCTCTATTGCATTCTTTAGGGGCATGGCCTTGGTCCACCTAGTAAATTAGTTTGTAGTCATGAGGATCAATTTGTGTCCCGCACTGGAAGAGAGATTAATCATCTCGAGAAAATCAAGGCCCCATTGCACAAAGGGTCCATTCCTTGTAAATCTTAAGCAAAGAATACGAGTCATTGCATAGTGCAGGTCAGAAATTCTCGACACACATAATTTTGATAGTGGTGGTCCTTGCAGAGAAATGTCTACCAGTGGGACTGCTATAGAGAGTGTTAAGAATTTTCTTGTCCTATTTTGTGATGAAACAGCATAGTAGAACACCATTGAAGTTCCTTTTGAAGAGGACCCCTTCAATAAGTGCATATCCGCTATTTTGAAATCAATAGAATATTATCTTTTAAGAAGGAAGGCCTAAAAAATATTTTTTGATAATGCATGAATCTTACCGTGTTTGCTAGCCAGTAGCCTTCGAACTTGGGTTCATTTATTTGGACAAGTTCAGGTTGCTCTTCTTCAACTACCATTTCTTCATCATGTGCCAAATACTTGCATAGTCCTCTTCCTCAAACAATCTTCGTGGGCTTGACCTCAATATCATACTCAAGGATATTAGTGATCCAATTGCCCGTCTTTTTAAGTGATTTCTCCCTCCATGTTATACTCTTGCACATTGGAATGTGTGACATATACAATCACCTTGTTGTAAGATATAAGATGTCGAAACTTCTTCGGTCCCTTGAAAATGGTGAATGCTTGCCTTTTTATGAAGTTGTAGTTCATCTCATAAACCTTTAAGGTCTAGTTGTGATATTCTATTCGATGTTCTCCCTTTCCTTCATCATCCTTCTGGGTCAAAATAGTATAAATGTTGGTTTTGGTACTGAATACATACATTATGAAGTTCTTTAATTGGTCTAGATTTATCAACATAGGAGCTGAAGAAATAGCTTCCTTAACTTTCTCAAAGGATTCTCTAGCTTCCTTTTTCCATTTGAACAATAGATCCTTTTTGAGCATTAGGGTGATAGGTTTAACTATTCCTGAAAAATCAGAAAAGATTTTTTTCACAAAATTTTCCTTTCCTAGAAAGGACTGAACTCTCTTCTTATTGATGATAAGGGGAAGCTCTCTTATTGCCTTTAATCACTCCAAATCAATTGGAATTCCTTATTTGGACACTACGTGTCCCAACAATTTGCCTTATGACACTCCAAAAACATATTTTTTCGAGTTTAGGGATATCCCGAATTCTTGGTATTTTTAAAAAACCATTTCAAGGTGATCAAAATGATCATCGTTATGCTTGGAGAATACTGTAAGATCATCTAGGTAGATTAAGATGATTTCATTGATCAAATACTTGAAAGCGATTTTCATTGCTTGGTGGAAGGTGGCCCCTACATTTGAGAGGTTGAAGGGAATTTTTGCATAAGAAAAATTTATCCACTTAGTAGTGAACGTTGATTTATGTTGGTCATCCTCTTTTATCTAGATTTGGTTGTAACCAAAAAAATCATCCAATAGAGAAAACATCTCCGACCCTCCAACTATTTGCAAGATAGACTCCATGGAAGGCAAGGGGTATTGTTCCTTAAACGATGCTTTGTTCAAGTCCCAAAAATAAACACATAGGTAAATCTCTATGTTCTTCTATTAGACTAGAACTAGGTTAGATACCCATTTACTATGCTTGATCGAGAAGATGATCTGAGACTGAATTAACTTTGTTAGATCTTGCACCTTCAAGGCTTTAATCTTTAGATTTACTAGCCTCTTCTTTTGGTGAATAGGTTTTTCTCCTTCCATCCATTCTATGGTATGTTGGATGGTTTTAGGATCATATCCCTTGAGGTCATCATATGTTCAGGCCACTACTCCATATTTCTCATAGAAAGGGATGAGTCTTTCTTTATCATGCTGTAAAATATTTTTTCTAACTTTCAGCTTCCTTCAATCCCCGACCTCAAGATCTACATAGTCATTTTTGTCTGCTACAAAATTTCTCTTTTCATTTCTTGCATCATCACAATCAAATAGTTTTTGGAGAGTGACCAATCCCTTTGGGAGTTTGTTGGACCTTAACTAAATAATTTTCCCTTCATATGCCTCAGCAATTCTTAGTTGGAGTTGATTAGTGAACTCTCCGGGCTGTTGGATGAATGAGGCAATGTGTTCATCACTTTTGAACACTTTTTATCTTTGATCATTATTTGGGATTTTCGGTCGGACAATGAATCGTATAGAGTGTATGTTACGAATTAATTCAGAATCAAGATCAAATGGAGCTTTGATTGTTGCCATGTAGTATGCATCTATATTTTTCTCTCTAGGCACTGTCTGGATATTGAAGGCTTTAAAGGTTTCAATTAGGTCCCATATGCTATGTCTATAGAATCTCATTTGGAAATTCTTAGATCTAGCAATCCCTTGGACTTGATTGACCACTAGCTCTGAGTCTCCTAACACCATTATTTTCTTAATGACCATCCGTTCTATAAGGCTTAGCCCTTTCACTAGGCCTTGATATTCAAATTCATTGTTTGAACAAGAGAACTGGAAGCAAAAGGATCAAAGGGTATTTTCATTGGATGGGGATGCCAAACATATCTCGGCTCCTACACCAACTTTGCATCTTGCTCCATCAAAATGTAGAATCCATATCTCTGAGGTTGGACAATTCTTGGATTCCTTCACAACCTTTGGAAACACTTGATCTTCATCATATATGACATAAGTCCCCAATCTGGTGGGATGATAGTTACCGAAATGATCAATGTCTATATATTCACTCAATAAGACCTCTTCTTGATCAATCTAGTATCTAGTCACCTTCTCATCCTCTATTAGCTTAGTTCCATATGTTTCCTCTTTGGTGAAAGAGGTATGAGAAGCCTCAAAGTTGATCAAGGCTTCATCGACCACATGTTTTGAATATAAAGGTTTAAATATTATTTTCATTTTAGCTCCATGCTTGTTCCTGAGGATGAAGTGTGACCAATCCAAAGAAAGATATCCACCTATCTTTGAAGTAAATTCTTGAGACAAGCA
>CM021105.1:40714515-40792293 GCA_007115665.2 Sequoiadendron giganteum
GATATCATAGTTGTTTGGCTCAGATTGCTTTCTGTCCCCACCCATATTGGCTGACACAGAGAGAAAGAACCAAACACAGTCCTTTCTAAAATTGACCCCACCAAATCTAAACACCCACAAAGCGTGCAGGGTAAACTTACAATTTACTCCACCAGGCTCGGTACCATACAATCTAATGATAGTGATATGAGATATCCGACCTGTCCTCATTGAAGGGCTAGCACGATGCCTTACCATGTGATCTATCATAATTTAATAGGGCACAGACTTCAACATTTAGATTGCTATAATTTAGCCAAGTACACAAATCTTCCCGCTTAACTCCTTCAATAGCAAAAAAATCCACAACAGCATTGGCTTCTCTATAGGCATGTGTTATTTTAACTTTTTCAAAACTGTCCAATTTCAGTTTTGCTTCATCTATCCAAGATTTGATGGTCCACGAGGGAGGAGACATGCCACGGAGGCAGTCAATTATGTATTTGGAATCATCTTCCAACCATAAATTTTTAATATTAAGGCTTTGGGCTAGGTTTATAATATGGTAGGCTCCAGCCGCCTCCACCAAATGATTAGTTTGAGAGCCAAGAGGAGAGGCTGTTGCACTCGTGAAATTTCCGTAGGTATCCCTTATAACTCCACCACAACCCGCCACCCCCGGATTACCTTTAGCCACACCATCAAAGTTAGCTTTGATCCACCCATTGGGTGGAAAAGTCCAGCAAACTCCCACTCTGTCCTTTTTAATCTTCATTGTAAAACTAGACGAAATGGGAAGTATGTTCCAATCGTTAGCAATGCCAAGATCATAGTTCAAAAACTGGGCATTCAGAATCTTTCTATCCTTCTGGGCCACAACATTGAGATTTTCCTTTAGATTCCTAACAATATTATCAAAGACCTGATCTACAGGGGCTTCTTTGTTCCTAAAAATTCTATTGATGTGTTCTTTCTAGATGCCCTAGGCAATATGAGGAAAAGAAAGCTCCCAAAAAAACCAAAGTAAAGGATTCCTTGTCGGCGCTTTCCATTGGATGAAGAAATCTTCGATGAGCCAAGGTAAAACCCAGGAGAGATTCCAAAAACTATTAAACTTATCCCAAATAGAGGCAGCAAAAGAGCAATGAAGGAATAAATGATTACCTGACTCAGCATCCATCTTACAAAGACAACATCTATTAGGGATTTGAAATCCCCGTTTGCATAGGTTGTCAGTTGTTAATAGCTTATTTTGAAGAAGAATCTAAAAAAAGATGTTAATTTTAGGAATCAGATTATTGCACTAGGCTTTAGACCAAAAGGGAGGATGATCCTGAGAAGACGTGAACTTAGCAAAGGTAGAAGACACCAAAAAATTACCTAAAAGGTTGTCAAACCAGACCACACGGTTTTCCAACTGCTCTGAACTAAGTTTAACAGCCAGCATGGAAATCTGGATCGGGGCCAGAGCTTGACTCACTCCGCATAAGTCAACCCATATACCATTCTCACTATAATCTTTCACAAAAGTACCAAACCTAGCCTTATAGATCACAACCCAATATCTAAAGGGATTGATATTTATCAGAGGATCCTTGAAAAGCCATCTGTCTTCCCAAAATCTAGTACTATTACCATTCCTAACATGCCAACCAAAGCCTTCCTCCACAATCCTTTTTCCAATAATTAAGTTGTTCCAATATGTGGATCCTTTTGGAAGAAGGTGGGGATCCATATTAATAATCGAAGAGCAATTGTTATCCAAATATTTACCAGCCAAGATATCAATCCACTCCCCAGAGGAAGAGAAGATTCTCCAAATTTGCTTAGCCAAAAGGATTTAATTGATAGATCTAATTCTTCTTAGCCCAAGTCCGCTATTTTTTTTAGATCTACAGACCAAATTCCAATCAATTAAAGGAATTCTTTTATTTTCCTCAACACCCAACCAAAGAAATCTTTTTTGAATTTTTTCAATAGTATCAACATATTTGGCAAGGATCTTAAAGAGGCTCAGAGCATAGATAGGGAGGTTCTGAAGGGTGGCTTTGAGGAGCTGAAGCTTACCAGCTTGGCTAAGCAGAGCACCTTTCCAACCAGCAAGCTTTTTGCTAAATCTATCCACCAATGAAGACCAGAAAGCATCAGGAGGTTTCAAACTTAAAGGAAGACCCAGGTAGGTGGTAGGAAGGGTATCCACCTTACAATCCAGAATCCTGGAGATTTTAGTCTGACGATGAGCCGGAGTGTTGAAAAAGAATAGCGAGCTTTTTTGATTGTTGATCAGCTGTCCTGAAGCTCTCCCATACTTATCAAGCAGTTTTTTAATAGATTTAGCTTTATTCACAGAAGCCTTACCCATAAGCATAGTATCATCAATGAATTATTGGTGAGAACACACCAAGTTGCCCAAGGATGGTCTGAGCCCAGAGATAACATTATGGTCAATCAGTTTTTTCAAGTTCCTACCAAGGCTTTCAACCATAACAGTGAATAAAATAGGAGAGATAGGGTCACCCTGCCTGAGACCTCTAGTGCTCTGGAAAAAGGAGGTCGGCGAGCCATTGATCATAACCGATATGGAAGCTGTGGACACCATTTGTTCCACCAATTAAACCACCCTATTGTTAAAACCGAAGGCCTTCAAGATTTTAAATAAAAAGACCCAATCCACTTTGTCATAGGCTTTTGAAATGTCGAGCTTTAAGAGAAAACCTTCAGTCTTCGATTCAACAAGGAAGTGAATGTTCTCATGAACCAAAACAATAGAGTCGAGAATTTATCTGCCAGGGACAAATCCATTCTGTTGAGGGGAGATCAAGGAAGGCAAAAAAACTAAGATTCTAGAGTTTAAAACCTTAGAAATGATCTTGTAAACATAATTACAAAGACTGATAGGTCTAAAGGCCTCAAAGTTGTCAACTCCAGGTTTCTTGGGAATGAGGACTAAGAAAGTAGCATTAAGTTCTTTTAAAAGACATCTAGCTCTGAAAAATTCCTTAACAGCATTAACCACATCCTCTTCAACCAAATCCCAAAACCGTTGAAAGAAGAACAGAGGAAAACCATCGAGCCCCGGAGCTTTATTCCCATCAAAGGAAAAGAGAGCCCTCTTAACTTCCTCATTGGTGGGGATATCAGTCAAAAAAGAGTTGTTCTACCAGGTAATAATTCTTGGTATAGCTTCCACCAACTGATCTTGTTCAATTTGGTTTATTTTAGAGCTAGTCGACAGGAGAAGTTTAAAGAAGGAACCCCCCTGCCTCCTTATATCTTCATCCTCAGAAAAACTGGTTCCATTAATCTCAATTTGTGATATTCTATTAACACCTCTATGTTTAGACGTCGAGAGGTGAAACAACCTGGTGTTTCTATCTTTGGTGGATAGCCAAAGAGCTCTAGATCTTTGTCTCCAAAACTCCTCCTCCTTCCCAATAAGGTCATGCATTTTCTTAAGGATCTCATTCTCTTTTTCCTTATTATCATTCAAGTAACCCTCATTCTGGATTTTGAATTGAATGGCTCCTCGATCCATCTGAAGTTTGGATTTGATCTTGAATATGTTCCCAAAAGAACTCTTTTTCCATTCCTTTAAGCTTACAATTCACTTCCCTTAATTTTTTGGCAACTCTAAACATAGCCGTTCCTTGAATACTTATATTCCACCATTTCTTTAATTCCTCTTTAAAAGTAGGATGGGAGATCCATATATTTTCAAATCTGAAAGGGGTGTTCCTCTTCATTTTAATAGGATCCGTAGTAAAACTAATAGGAAAATGATCAGAACCTATTCTTGTAAGAGCTTTCAAGGAGCAGAAGTAGTCAAAATACCAATGATTAAAGATCAAAGCTCTATCAAGTCTGACCTGTATAAGGTCCGTCCCCTTTCTGCAATTAGACTAGGTGAAGGTAGCTCCAAGAAGGTCTAGATCTATCAGCCCTTGAGTATCAATAAAATTCTAAAGGTCCTCTTTCCTTTCCAGGTTGATCTGGGATCCCCCAAATTTCTCGCCATTCATTAAGGGAGTATTGAAGTCCCCCATAACAATCCAAGCTTCTTTATCAAAAATTCTTCTAATAGAAGCTAGTTCCAACCAAAACGATTTCCTCAAACCTTTACCATTAGGAGCATAAATGTTCATTTGAATCTAGCTAAAGTTATCTCTTATATGAGTGAATCTAGTAACTATGTGATTCAGACCTTCCAAAATTGGATCCCCCTTGATGATGTGGCAATTCCAGTAAGTAGCAATTCTGCCCGAAGAACCATTAGAATTATTACCCTGGTTATAGTAGTATTGAAAGAGTTTCAATTTTTCAATTTTCTCCTTAGGCATTTTAGTTTCCTGAATCAAAAGAATATCCGGTTTGTGATCTCTAACAAAGTTGCGTAGAACATCTTGCTTGTGGGGGATATTGAGACCCCTAATATTCTAGGACATAATCTTCATTATTTACTAGGGGAGTTAAGACACTCCGGGATGGTTTTCTGAGACCCATCCGCTATTTCCTGAAAGCTATTCAACTCTCTTTTCTTTTTCAAAGACTTTTTTCCTTTTGAGTTTTTTGGTGCAGCACAATCAGCCTTGCCTCTTGATCTGGTTGAGATGTTGCTTGGGGTATTCCCTTGCTTGTTTTTTCCATTCTTCTTCTTTATCGGTCTCTTCTTGACTATCTGTTTCTCTGCTGGATTCCCAATCCTTATCATTTGGTAATCTTTGTTCCCAATGTAGAGTATCCATAATTCCATTCTCCTGACAACATAAAGCATTACTGGATAGGTTTGCCGAATGATCCTGATTATCAAGGGCATCAATAGTCCCAATTACTGAACTAGTCTCCAAAGGATGTTCCACACCCAAAGGGGATGGAGAGCCAACAAATAAGGGGAGAGGTGGAATGTTCAATACCAAGGATAATCCAACACTGGGAATATCCTCCAAACTCAGAAACTCATCATTTCTATCAGAAGGAACAGTCATTTGGGAAAAGGAAGGAGACAAGATCTGATCTCCTTTCACTGTTTGGGTGTCCTCAACAAAATTTCTAACCATGGGAGCTTCTGGATTATGAGGCTCCAAAGGGATCTCACCTTTGTCCTCCAAACCCACTTTAGTCTCTACAGTAACTATCATATTATCAACTTCCACCACCGGCTCCTGATCTTTATTCTCCCTACTTCCTTCTCCAAATTCATTCTTCTTTTTTTTCCATTCTTTTTTCCCCTATTCAGGTGGCTTGCCTTTCTCTAAGGCACCATTAAGAGGGAATTTTTTTGCCTAGTGTCCAGATTTCCTACACTTGAAGCAAGCAAAAGGGATTGTTTCAAATTCTATGCTTTGTTCCCAAAAGCCCAACTTCGACTTTATCTCAATCGATGAGGGTAGATCAGCTTCCCGAGGGACCCCCACACAGATCCTTGCAAAGACTAGTCTCTTTCTAGTGGCTGTCATATTGTAAATCGAGAGGAGCTCACTGAAAGAACTAGCAATACCCAAGAAGACATCTTCGCTCCAATATTCCAGAGGTAGGCCAGGAAGTTTGACCCAGACTGGAACATTCTCAAAAATAGAGTCCGATAGATCCAAATGGGAAGACCATTTCTCAAGAGCCAGAGATGATTTTCTTATCATCCAGGGACCACCACCTCTCACAGCCATAATATCCTCTTTGCAAGTGAACTCAAAAGTGAAAAAACCCTTAGGAAGAGCAGCAACAGATATTTTCCCACTGGTTCTCCATTTATTTTTAACAAAATCCCTAACTACTTTAATATTTGGTCTAGGACCCATAAACTTTCCAACCAAAGTTCGTTCCATTAAGGCAATGTTATGATCTATAATCAAATCAGGGATCGAAATAGCAAACTTACCTCCAGTAGGGGAAGATATATTTAGCACCAGAGGGAAGGATGACTTTCCATTAGGTTTTACCCCGAAAAGTGAGGTCTAGGTTTTGCAGTTGCCTCCAAGACCGCTAGTGGTCCCCACAGGCCCACAAACCTTATCGGTTTTTTCGGTGGGAGAAGAAATAGTGACAACCGTTGAAATTTCATTTCCCCCAGGGTCCACCTATATTTTGGCACTAGAATCCACCTCATCCTGATCATCCTTACCTTGCTTTTGACTCGAATGTAGCTCCTGATTCGACCTTACTTCACTCCCAGATCCGCTACCTTTGCTTTGAAATTCTAAATTCGATTTCTCCCGCCTGTGACCATGCCCATGATCGCTCCCGCTCCTGCCCATTTGTTATTATATAGTTATTATATAGTTATAGTGTATTGTAATATGAAAGTGTTACCAATGCGTATTGATGTTAATTCTCGATCCATATACATGTCACAATGTGCCACTCGATTATTCCAAAATGAATCCAATATTTCATCATCATTCTCTTCATGTACCACAAAATTTTCCATCTTTGCTTCATACAAACAATCATGAAGAGCAGTGGCATAAGCACACGCATCAACATCTTCCTCATATTCAACATTATGTTTTGAATCAACATGTTGATCATACACATATTTATCTTCAAACTCCGCCTCACTGACACAATGAACACACTCCATTGACATCAAACTTGGTGTACACTCCAGGTATTCACCATATGTAATTTGTTCCTTAACTTGTTGACAAGTGACATCATGAGATTCTATATCATTGCATTCTTCAAGTGAAGAACATGATTCTATATTATGATTTCCGTCATAAGAGGAAACAGTACAAGACAAACCATGTTGAAGATTTTTAGAGTGAATGCTTAAAGTTGCATTTTCAAGATCACAATCACCAATTCATAAATAAAAATCAGTAACACCACATGGAATAGAATCTTGCATTTCATCATCATCATCTAAGATATCATAAGGAAATCATTCTTGTATATATACTTTGTTAGCATCCTATGTGTCTTCATCTTTCTCACTACTGCAAAGATTTGCACATGTGTTGATTGTGAGTTGATTACAATTAATGTCCTTATCTATGCAATATGGATCTTAATTTTTTTATGTACACCTTTCAGTTATTTGCATTGTTGCCTGATTTTCCGCAAGAGGGAAACTATTGTTTCCATTCTGAGAATACAAATTCTATGCACAACCACACTTGTCTAATTCTACAATCTTTATCCAATCATAAACTTGGTCAAAGCTATGGGGCTTCAATTCTTTTGGAAAAGTACTCACCCAAAGTTCATAAATCTCATAAAATAAATCAACGCACACATAATCCTCAAGTATGAAGTCTTTGGGAACTTCTATAAAAGCATCCAAAACTCTCAAAAATTACTTATATGGTGATTATCCTTCTTTTTTCTTCATTTTACACAATCCTTGCACACAAAACGCTTGATCAACATTACTCAAATTTTGTTAATTCTTAAATTGGAACTCACTATGATCCTCATAATATGATGATGGAGAAATCATAATAGAAAAAGCATTGTCATCTTGACAATTATTTCCATTCTTTGATCCTTGTATTCTATTTGCATGAGGAATGTTAGGATAATCGATGCTTGCAGCCAGATACCCTTTCATCATTGAGTATTTCAAATTATTCTCAATATCCATGGAATTCTGATATGCCTGATGTAATGTTGCAAGATCCTTATCTCTTAACAAGAAAATCATTGTTTTGTCAAATGCACCTAAGTATATGACCAAACATTCAACATCATTTGGTCTCATATATTCTAGAATTTCCCTTATTCCCTTTCCAAATCGAAGATTAAAAATAGGGACCATCTCATCGTCATTTTTCTGGATCTCCATAAAGTATTTTCTTACCATACTTGGATTTACCCTTTCACCAAATTGTTCAACAAAGTCTATCATAAACTGATTCCATGAAGCAATAGAACATGTTGGTAAATATGAGAACCACTCTTTTGCATCATTCTTCAAGGATTGAACAAATAGCTTCATGACAATGTCCTCATGATTCTATTTATAATCCCCCATCACATCTATAAAGGTTTGTAGATGTTTAGAGGCTAATTCTAAACTTTTCCTTGTGAATCTAGGAAAGTACTTCCTAAAATTATTAGGAATAAAGTTCGGGAAACCCTTAATACAACTGAAAATCAATGGCATATACCTTTCAATAATAAAATCCCTTTGAGGGTTTGGAAAAACTTGTTTTCCCTACATACTTTTACTTGATGTTTCACATGGAAACCCTATGGTATTCATATTCAATCATTATCAACTTCATATATGGTTGTCAATTACACTTTCCAATTCAACATAGATTGAATATTTATGCCCTAAAATTTTCTCTAAGGCATAATTCAAAATGAACATAATTCTCAAATCATTACAGATATTACATGTTACATATCAGAAGTATGAAAATAAATACCATTGTTCCCTTTCCTAATGAAACTTCATCTAATAGGGAACCATTTATCATCTCAAGTCATGAATATTTCTCATAAAAAAATAATGATATTCTTAGCTTTATGAGAATACCTAGAAATTTAGCAACATTTGTTAACCTTTTCTTCCTGGCTGCAAATCTTGCAGATTTGGAAATCTTCCTTGCAAGTCCACTGGTTCTTTAGACAAAGTCGCCACCTCCTTAATAGAGTACCAAATTTCAAAAGAGTGGTAAATTATTTCAAGAGTAGATGTTGTTCTAGGTCTTTCTCCACAACAAAGTCACATTCAAATGTTTTGAGATCATGTCACTACCAATCCTTTCTAGGTCAAAAACCTTCCAACATCTAAACTTAAAGTTTAGATTCTCCAAATACTTGACTCTATGATACTAACATCTATGCTTGGGATTCCTTTTTTATTTAAATTTCTCGTAAGTTCTCCCTAGTAGAGTCATAATTTTTTTGGCTACTCGGATGGGAAAAAAATCAATAATTGTCAAGGTCTCCAGTTACAAATAATAGCTCAAGATTTCAACAACTCTTTGATAAGAAAATCTACAGCCAAAATTTTGAGTGCATCCCCCACCTAAACTTTGACACTCTCTAAGTGGTAGTAAACCTCTATGTCCAAGAATTGTCAAAATTAGTGGCCAACTGACATGTAAATCTTTTCAAGTCCTTACCTCTACTCTTTAGGCTTTGTGAGACCAAGGGGGTTATTCCTATTTGTGTTCATACGATATTTATTGCTTCAAGAACACTTCACACACAAATAAATTCCTACAAATGCAAGTAGATACCATTCACCAAGGGCTTGGAAGACCGTTGAGCAAAAAATACCTAAAGATAGGAGTACGGGTATTATGTGAGATTTTCATCTCAAAACAAATATAATTTTAATTTTAAATGTTTTGACCTTGAATCCACATGTAGGCTATTCTTGATTTTAGTTATTTGAAATAATTTGAAAACAATTAGCTAGTGCCTCATCAAATTGTGTAGGATTCATACATAAGGCATTCAATCATACATAAATTCAACCCTGATAACAGTGAACAATTCTCACAATGCATTACATCATGAAACATCAAAGTATTTAAGACATCACTCCTTCCTAGATCCCTAGCATGTTATCATGGATCTACAATCCTATCTCAAGCATTTGATTAGCGCATTAAGTTAAGGCAAGAAAGATAATCATACATTCAACTAAATTATTGAAGATAAATGAAAGAACAATTGATAATTTCATTCATGGTTTGTAACAACACACAAAAGAGACAAAATTTCCTTAATTTTTTTACATTTGTTTCGATATCAGTAATTACATTAAACAAATAAAGACTATCCCATATAAAATTCCTTCCTATGACAACTAACTAGCTAGCTTGCCCTAAGTTCCACATTATATGCACCCAATATATACCACCTAGCCCTGTTAAAGTGACCTTTGAAATGAGCCTTGAAATATCCTATATAGAACAAGAGAGAAACAAGCTTCAGGCTCATTCCCTTACATTTAGCAAAATTTCATTTGAAAAATGAAATGTCATTTCATTTCATAATTCCCTTATTAATAGATATAATCATTCGGTAAATAAGGAATAAAAAATAGTTGATTCTTGTAACTAGTCAGTCGAATCAAAACACCTCCAAGGCTTTGTTATATTCGTCCTCATCGGAGCAAACAGAGAGAGCACTAGCACCAAAAAAAAATGCACCCAGAACAACCTTATTTTCATGATACAGGTGACTACTCTATGTCCTCGCCTCAATGAGAAAAAAGAGAACTACCTTATCCTTATCAGTACCAGCACCAGAACTAGAAGCAACACACGTTCTCACCGTGACAATAGGAGACACTGTGAGGACCTCTTCATGTACACCAACCAATTGAGTTAAGGCTGTGAGGTAGCTGCAGTAATCCAAGTCGTTATCAAAACTTTCACTATGATAGCCACCAATGATCTCAATGGGCGACTCATATTTCCTAAACCTCCGCTTGTCCATTGACTAGTCACCATACTCGATAATTTTTTTTTATTCTCCATAGCCCATTACCTCTACCCATGTAACTTGACCTTTGAGTTGAAGACTACTCCTAGCAAGAGTCAGGAGGGACCCTGTACCTTCTTCATTAGCTCCAAGAGCACCAAGAATGGCGCTCTATTCACTTGGATTTACCTCCACTTGAGAATTTCTCCAACTCATCCTTGCACTCCTACACAATGGTGAACAAAAAGCAATTGATTTTCTCATTTTACACACAAACCCAAAGCTTTAGAAGAAAAAAAATAACCTAATGCAATAGAAAAGATGAATTTAGAATCAAAATTGCAATGCGCAAATGAACAATTAGAAAACATTTATTGAGAAAATTGGTGCAATAATCATTAATGATCCAATTGTAGTATGAGCAAGTGAGAATTAATTGTTAACATCAATTTCACCACTATTAGTTTCCAAGTTTATGGAAAACGGTGTACAATCCATCATGATTTCCAAGAGAAAACTACTCGCATGCATGGAAATCAGGATGATATTCATCGAAAAGTATGTGCCATTAATATGTGTAATTTGTAGAGCACAAGTGGCGATCACATGGCTGATTTCATGTTTTGAATTTGGGCTATTGATACAATAGGGAGTTGTCATATTGAATGACTCAGATTGAGTAAAGCATCATTGAAAATCCCATGTCACCACATGGAAGGCATATAGGCCAATAACACACTTCCCAGTCAATAGACACAATCATTTCTTGTGGGCTTGAACCAACCACCCCGTACTGCGAGGAGAAAACACATTTCACTAGTTTGCACACCGCATGGAAATTTTAAAATGACTATTTTAATTGTGCACGGTTAGTGAGGAATGACCATAATTAATCCTCATCAACCCTCATTATCATGATACAATCGTTGATTTGATAGCCTTTATGCACACTGCTAGCGAATTGAGTCTGGGCCCCATCATCATACATGACAAGTGGCAACATCTTGTACACCTCGACACACTTTGGTGATGTCATCAAAAAACCTTGCAAGGTCAACGAGGAATGATCAAGATTTAAATCATTGATTTGATAGTCCAAAAACTTGTACATGCAAAATCATTATTGATAACAAAAGGACTAACCTAGGTAGACAAGAGAAACCCTTAAGGCATAAATTTTAGACATAAGTCTACAATTTAAAAAATTATCAACCCGACATTCAGCAATATTTATATTAATCCCCAACATGGAGAAAGACTGACAAGCCATGTAAAGGGGCTGGTAAAATCATGACATAAAAGGGTTCGTTAATGACTTAAGTGACCGACAACCTAGAGCAATAGGTCAATGCAAAAATATAATGCAAGCATTTATTTGGTGAGAAAATTTTAAACAAGGGCAATAAAACCCTAAACACTAACATTTGATCTCTAAGAATAAGGGAGAACTAGAAAGGCCATAGAACCAGCCAAAATATATGATAAGTTTAAAGGTTCTATCACGTACCTCCTTGGTATTTTTTTTCAAGTAGGGAGAGATTTTTCCTTGATAGTTTTGGTAGGTTGGCCTAGGAGGTGTGAACTGGTTTCGCTTGAAGGTAGTTACTTCATTTGAGATACTTCACAACAACTCTTTGACGTCGTTCACCTCATCCCTTGAAGGATTAGATGTAGAAGCAACATTCTAGGGCATGCCCAGATATGTGTGCATATATTGGGGAGGAGCGGGCACACTAGTAGATGCTATTTCCTAGGTGGGTACTGATATATTAGGAAATATAGGCATAACAGCCCAAGGTGGTAGCTTCCCAATATCAATCAAGGTATTCTCTACTTTAACAATGACGTTGTATGCATCTGGTAGAGTGGTTCCATGAAGGGATTGGATCATCATCGAGATGTCACAATTGATGGATTTTAGGTAGAACATGAATGAAAACCTGGTTGGTGGGTGAATAGTAGCCTAGATCCTCTGCCAAGTTGTGTGGAGCTGGGAATTGAATTCAATCATGCCTTCATATGGGGCCCACTTTATGGTTGCCAGCTAATGACATAGCGATGTCTAATCTCCATCATTTTAAAATATTTTATAGAAATTATTTCCAAGTTGTCATCGGTATTGATAGTGTTAGCTTGCAGAGTGTGGTACCAATCTAGCACCTTACCTCTAAAAGCGGTTGTGAGCAACGTTAGTGCTATATTTTGGTTGATAAAACAATGCACCAAACACACATCTGCCACATATTGCATATGTTTGGAAGGTATTTTCAAGCCTTCACTAATGAATTTTGGTAAAGCTTTTAAAGCAGCGGCCAAGATAGGGGCCTAGACAGTGGGTGCTAATAGTGCTATAAGTGGGCTTCTGACATCCCATGCCACATAATTTATGTTAGCATTTGGTAGCATGGTTAGTGGAGGGATCAAAATTTTTACTTGATGAGTTCTAGTTCGTATTATTACTAGCAGTGGCACTAGCAAGACAGGGTTATTTTTTGTTTGGGATCTAGTAACAAGTCGATGGCTCGTACACCAAATTTAGGTTTAAGTACATTTAAGCAAGTCCCACCGAGTGTTCCACAAAAAGAAACCGTTGATGCCAAAATTTGACAAGCAATAGCCTTATGGGAAGCTTAGTTAAAGGGGGCACCTATTGTGCTAAACTGAGTAACCTCTGAATTTTTAAAGAAGTTGGCTTCTTCTATAATTTGGGGTTTAAAATGAGAAAAGGAATCAAATATATAAAATAAAGATCTAACTAAGGTGATGCAACAAGATTTAGGGTATTCAGACATGGGAAACCTTCCTTTTAGATGTGGTTTGAGGGTCGTTCAGTAATTTGCTATGTCCCAAAATAACAAAAACCATAAATGAAAACCCAAATATTTTATCAACTAACATAAAATAACTCCCATACATATTCATTGAAAAGAAGAGTCCATGACATGGTCTAAATCATTAAAATATATTGAAATCATAAAAGTTCTACAAATAAACTATCCAATACAATAAGGCTTTTTTTAATGTTTATCGAATAGCTACAAAACAAAAAGGTTGAACAATGGCATAGTCTATGAGTCTTATACAATAATTTGAAAATAATACAAAAGGCTTGGTGTCTTTTCACTATCTTTATGTTTTTCCTAACTCGTTGTTCGAAAGAAGAAGCAATATTTATAGAAAATGATTCCACTTTTTCTTAGCCAGTAAAAACAAAGTTTCCTTGGTGAGATCAATGATTCCCATCACAATGATTTCCTAGGCTATTGCAACATAAAAGATTCTAATCCATAGAATAGTCACCTTTGAGATGAATGGATCCCTTGAAAAAATGATGGTGGTGGTCCTAGAGTAGAAGCAACACACTCCCCTACACACATGTCTCACTAGCCCACAAAGTCAATTAGGACAGGTGGCAATATGGTGTGGGGTGATCCCACAAAGCTAGTTTACAATTTCTGGGAGATTCTGATTTTTGTTGAAATTAAATATTTTAGAAAATATAATTATTAAATCCTTAAAAATTTCCATTTTAAGGATTCCAATTGAAGAGGGTTTGATCAAAACACCTTAGATCAAAGCCCCTTGGATAGAATCCTGCTAGTTTTAAACCATACCTACAATGGAGTCTCCTTACACCTATCAAAATGCTGATAAAAAATCACTTTTGAGTTACCTTTTGGGGGATCAAACGAATTCATTTAAATTTTATTTGAAATGATCATGGTAGTTCTTGAAATGAGCTATCCAATAAATATAATTTTAATATGTTTTTGTTTTATTATGTATGTATTTTTTTAGTTTTATCAAACATAGGTTTTTCACTGAAAATCAAGCTATTTGTTCTACACATGTGGAAAAATAACAGATTATCAAAATAAAATTAAAAAAAATATGTTCAAGCTCGGTATTGATGTCATTAATTGATTAAAAAATAAATTGAATTTCGATACATACAAAAAAAAACTTATGCTATATATGGTTTGCCTATGTCTGAATTGTAACTGGTTTGACTTCGAAACTTGATCAAGGAAAAAATATTCAATATAACACAAAAAAACTGAATGAAAGTGCTAGATATCGTAGTTACAAATCTAAATTTGAAAAAAATAGAATTTTATTCTTCATAAAATTAAAATTATGTTGTATATGGTGAGCATCACTCCTTAAAAATGTTGTTTTAAAAAAAAAACTAGTTTCCAAAGGAGATGGAAAAATAAGTCCAATATGATTTCAAAAAAGTTGAAAAAAATATATTTAGAATCTATAGACAAAACATCACAAATCAATAGCTTTCATCATCTTCAAATTCTTCATGTCTTAGCCGCTATAGGAGCCCAAAAGTGGAGATTTAGTTAAAAAATTAGTTCAATGTCTAGTTTTCCTGAAAATTGTAAACAAGTATTGTAGGATCACCCCGTGACTTGTCACTCATTCCATCCTTCTATTCAATGAAATCCCCATGTAGAAGACATGTGGATAAGTATTTTTTACCTACATTGATTGTGGAGTTCACCAAAAGGGTATATGCGAACAATGCTATGTGGTGCATGGGTGCAACTTGATAGAGAAGCAAAGGGAAGCAAGCCTCAAAGGTCCATGTTACTGACACATGGAAGCATGGTGGGGCTTGGCAGAAAGGTGAAGGAATAATTCCTTATGAGGAGTGTGCAGCGGACACATGGCACATCAGGCACAACTATTTGAAAAAAAGGGGACGGGAATATTTAAGTATGTGGGGTGCTGGCAGAAGCCAAGAAAAATAATATTATCAACCCGAAGGGAGCTCAAGGGATTTTATATCCAAAAGTAGATAAAAGAGCTAGAGATGTCTACTTGAACTATTGAGGAAGTAGACCGCAATCTAGCAAACTCAAAAGTGTAGGGAAGGCAAAGGACTCCACAAGTACTCTCTCTTGACGAGTTTTGGACAAAGGGGACTCTGTAGCTTCGTAGGTCTACGAATTTTCATAAAGTACACTGAAGGCTTTAAGACCAACAATGAAAAAGTCTCATAGGATGTAAGTGCTTCACAAGTCCACAGAGTTACAAAGAAGGAATTCCCCCAAGTTCTCTCTCATGAAATAAGCCCAATCGAAGGGGGAATCCATAGATTCAAACTAGAAGGTGACTTCACAGGTGCATTTTTAAAGCAACATGTTAATCCATAGATAGAACATGTCAGAAAAAAAAAGCATCCACATAGGAAAATAGACAGAAAATCACACAAATAG
This sequence comes from Sequoiadendron giganteum, assembly GCA_007115665.2. NCBI lineage: Eukaryota > Viridiplantae > Streptophyta > Pinopsida > Cupressales > Cupressaceae > Sequoiadendron > Sequoiadendron giganteum. The sequence continues at coordinate 40,730,109 of CM021105.1, forward strand.
TCAAGAAATCGAAAGGCTTTTAAAGTGGTCCCTCAGGAACCCTTCAAAAGAAGAGGGGTCCACTAAAGTGATGCACTATTTGAAAGTATAATAATTTCTTTGCAAATCGATTCAACATCAAGGAATTCAAAAGGAATAAGATGCCCCCTTGCGAGGGGAAGTTTGAGGCTTCTCCTGCAAGAAAAATTTCTCCCTCCTGGAAGGAAATTTTTTAATTTCTTTCTTTGCGAACCCATGATGAAGGAAACACATTCTATGAAGGGTTAAAGCTTAGAATGTGACTTTTGAAAAATGTTTGCAGAGATTTTTTAGAAAATATTCGTTGGCAACAAATGTATTTTCTAAAATTTGAAGTTGGCATAGTAGCTTCCTCCTTAGGGTGATGCATGTTAAATGCAAAAGAACATGATGTCATAAAGAGAGAAAAGAAAGAATGCAAAAGTGATGTTGTGGCCCATGGGACATAGCAATATGCTATTGAGGTTGTGTTGTCACACACACAAGGGAAAACAAATGATCACCACAACATCACAACTCAAGCAAAGAAGAGAGAAAGATGAAAAGAGAGACAAAGACATCACAAATAAAGGGCACAAGGGTGATCTGATAGTTTGGGGTCAAAGTTGATCATAAAAATATAAGTATAATTTAATAATATATTAATGAACTATCATCAGTCTTCTACTATATCATACCATGTGAAGAATGCATGAGAAGACAAAGTAAATATAAAAAATTGGGTCATCATGGAAGGGAAGCCTGAATGCCCCCAACACTTTGCATTGTCCCTAATTTGTTGAAAATTGGTACACATAATAAAGGAAAAATGATGATATAGATAGAGGAAATTTATGACACATAATCATTAATGTATCCAAGCACCTACAAGGGTGAAAATGCTCATCCAAGAACACATAACACAATCACAGGGGAATACATCACCAGAAACACACGCCTAATCTAATGGTAAAGAAGAGGCCCCCCTAACACTCGTTGACAAAGAGGTCATCCACTTCCCAATCTAGATCATTATATTAGGAAGGTGGATGAGCCTACTATGCTAGAATATTAAGAGGAGGCTCTTGTGACCCTCCCACAACAAGGGCCAAGGAAGAAGCCCTCTTAAGGTCTTCGCCACTGAGCTCTTGTGGAGCAGTGGTCAGTGATTTTGTGAAGATCACTGACAAGGCCAGGACCTCATCCAAGGAGTTAAATATGAACTTTATAAGAGCCATGTGTTACCTCAATGAGTGAGGGAGGCGGTGCCTAAGATTCACCGAGGATGACATGACAGGAGGCCCCAAAGCAAGGATGGTTGACTCTCCTTCCTTCTTCTGCAAAGTAGCTTGTTCAGTTGCCAAATATTTTCTATGATGCTTGTGCTCACATGCAAGGTGGTTTATGTGACTCTTGGATCTAGAGGCCAAAAATTGGGATGGGATGGAAGGCTCCTTCTCAGCCATAGTGGTGTCCATCAAATCCATTTTTGGTTGAGAGAAAATCTCTTGAATGGGAGAAGAAGGAAGAGGTTGAGAAATAGCAAGTGGAGTTGGATGTAACACCTTGACTCTAGGCCTCTTAGCATTCAATAATTTAGGAGCAGGAGTGATAGGAGGCCACAAGGGCTAAGACATAGAGGATTCCTCATGGAGACCTTTCCCTCTACCATATCGAATGGGTATAGGCACTATGGGTGGAATAGGAAGTTCGAATGCAAGACGCTTGGTCTTTCACCAAGCGGGCACCATAGGATTCTCCAACAAATACAAAGTAGGATCTGATGATGTCATGACAAGATGAGAGGAAGTGTCAAGCTAGATAATGGAAGAGTAGGAAGAGGAACCTCAAGGTTGCTTCTCTTTTTCCCTCCTACGCACCATGGTGGCATCGCTATCAGATTTCAAACAAACCTTATGGGAGATAACTTAGGGAAATGGAGGGTACCTCACTTTATGCATTAAGTGCCCTTTCTTGTACTTCTCATGAGTTCAGTACAAGAGGTCTATCCTAATTAGAATTGGACCAACAAGTGTGGGCCAAAAGTAATATAAGGAATAACTACCACACACAACTGGTAGTTTATAACCAATGTTAGGGATCACATGCACTGAAATCTCATGAATAAACTTTAGAAATTTATGTATGACCGAAGGAATTGCATTCATTGCTACTAACTAGCAGATACCCAGTTTCACTCTAAAGATTTTAGACCTTAGGATTATGTGAAAACACATTTTCATTGACTTAGGTCCAACAAGGACTAATAAGGTGATGCTACCAAGAGGAGGTAGGGAAATTCTCTTATGTGTACAGATGGTGCTTTTAGGTGCATCATACCAATATTTATGTAGGAAACTAATTAACATGATCTCCTTAGATATAATATTCACCTAGCACATCGGGTCAATAGACATCTTCTATAATTTTTTTGTTGATTCGTGCAGGGATATAAAGACGACATGGCTCCCTATTATAACCCATCAAAAAATCCTATGAGGTGAAGGTTATACCAAGAGCACTAATCACAAGCTACATGGAGGGGATAGGTAGATCCAAAAAGGAAGTCATCACAATTTACACTATTTAATACTCTCACAAATCCCCCCAAAGGTTCACAAATTGAACATTGACCCAACTAAGGCTTCATTATGCAATGCTTGTGGAACCTTCCAACTACGCCCACTAGGGGTCACATGTTGGGTTGTAAGGAGGAATCCGTCAAAACACTCACACCTACAACACTCCTAGGAGATGAGGAAAGGACCTTTTAGCACTGCTAAACAAAACCAAAATGGTTCATGTCGGGTTCACCAAAAATGTAAGAGGGGGGGACCAACCACGCCAAGGCTCCAGGTCATGCAGAGCCAAGAGTGGAGGGATACCCTAAATTACCTCACTCTAAGCTATGTTTTGGGATGAGGGTCAAGAATGAAGAGAATTATTAAGTTCTTTTGTCACCCTACATACCTAAAAAATATGGTTGAGGCTAGATGAGCCAATTTTTGGAGTCTGAACTATACCTCAAACAACTCTCTGTCTGAGGACAATAACACAGATTTGGGATGACAAAACGGTGCATTGGTGTGTCCCTAGCATCCTGGTATCTGTACAACTAGAAAAATTAAAGTAAATAAAAAATCTACCAAAAGCCTAATAACAACCTACCTAATTGAATCTAACAAAAATGATAGAATGATAAAGTACAAAAAGTAAGTACTAAAATAATAGAATAAGTATATAAAAGCTAAGGTAATGAATATTGACTTATTGAAATGTCAGTTTGCTAGCTAGCTCCACACACATGTTCACCTACACACAAGAAAGAAGGGGAAGACTGTTGGGGTTGTATAGGGATTTTCCTCAATCAAATCCCCACTTTCATGTTTCCACCTCCATAGATAGCCAAAAAGAAATGGAGTGGAAATTATGATAAAGAATATTGAAAGAAGAACACTGAACACTACAAAAGATAAATTTACTCTATCAAATCACAAAGGAAGAAGTGAAGCATTACCAACTCCACCCAAAGGCTCTCAAGGCCAATGATGGGAGAATGCAAGCAATGAACTTGACAAAGTCACCAAAACCGCAATGGTGATGAAGGGAGGTCTCACAAGACTCCAAGTTCACAACTTTTGTAGTAGATAAGCACTTGCAACATCAAATTTGATGGAGTTCTTAGCTACTACAATGCTCAAATAGACTTGTGAAAAAATGGAGAGAATTTTGGAATTAGGATTATATCAAGTGAAAATGCTTGAGAATGTGTAGAAGTGAAGTGATGTGTGAAGTGATTAGAAGGCCAAAATGGAAGAGAGGAGTCAATTTCCAATTTAGTTGGTCATAGAAAGGAATTAAAATTAGACCCCAATTGGGTGTGTAATGTATTTGTAGACTTTGGATGCAATAATATGTCAGGGATGGTAGCACGTTGTGTAGACGTTTGTGCATCATGCTCACATCCCAACAAAAATTCCCCCACTAGCACACAAAACATGCGCCTAGTGGATGCATTCTAGAAGGATGATGTGGAATTTTTCCTTTCGATTTGATTTTCCAAGGTGATGGCATGTGAGAGGGGAATTTACACAAGGGGTGCAAATTCACTCCTATATAGGCATAAGGATGAGGATTGAGGGTGTAGGGTTTAGGCTTTAAGGTATAGGATTGGGGGTTGAGGGATAGTGTTTAGGTTTTCAAGGGTATAAGGCTAAGTGCATAAGTTATAGGGATTAGGGTTTAGAATAATGGTTATAAGGTTAAGAATAATAGGTTTAGGGATTATGGTGTAGGTAGAAGGTTAAATTTATTGTTTAGGGTTTAATTATAGGGTTGAGGGATAATGTTTAAGGTTAAGGGTATAAGGTTGAGGGTATAGTTATATGGATGAGGGATGAGTATTTAGGGTTGATGGTTGAGGGTTAAAGGTATATGGTTGAGGGTTAAGGGACAGTGTATATGGTTGAGGGTATAAGGTTAAGTGTATAGGGTATAGGGATTAGGGTTTAGGATATTTGGTATAAGGTTGAGGTTTTTGGTTTTAGGGTTGAGGTTTAAGTATAGGGTTGAGGGTTGCGAGTATAAGGTTAAAGTGTATAGGGTATAGGCATTAGGGTTTATGATATTAGGTATAGTATTTAAAGTGTAGCGTTTAGGGTATATGGTATAGGGTTAAGGTTTGAGAGTGTATGGTTTAGGGTTTAAGTATAGGGTATAAGGTTAATGTTATAGGGTATAGGGATGAGGATTGAAGGCGTAGGATTTAGGGTTTAAGGTATAGGTTTGAGGTTTGAGTGACAGTGTTCAAGGTTGAGGGTATAGGTTTAAGTATATAGGGTATAGGCATTAGTATTTAGGATATTTGGTATAGGGTATAGGGATTAAGGTTTAGGATATTTGGTATAGGGTTGAGGGTGTTGGGTATAGGGTTGAGGGTTAATTGTATAAGGTTAAGTGTATTAGGTATAGGTATTAGAGAGGGAAAGAGGGAGGGAGGGAGAGAGAGAGAGGTGAGATAGAGAGATAGGGGGGAGGGAGGAAGAGAGATGAGGGTTAAGTGTATAGGGTATATGGATGAGGGTTGAGGGTGTAGGGTTTATGGTTTAAGGTATAGGGTTGAAGGTATAAGTTTAAGTTTATAGGGTATAGGGATTAGGGTTTAGGATATTAGGTATACGGTTGAGGGTATTGGATTAAAGGTTTAAGGTTAAGTTTATAGGGTATGGGTATTAGGGTTTAGGAGAAAGAGAGATGGGAGAGAGAGAGAGGGTGAGGGCATGTGAGGGAGACGTGAGAGAGAGAGTAATCTCTAGTTAGGGTGGGAGGGAAATATTTTAGAATGGGGAGGTGTGGGAGAGAGAGAGAGAGGGAGGGGTGAGGGGGAGACCAGAGGGAGAGGGAGGGAGGGAGGGATAGAGAGAGGGGGGGGAGAGAGTCAGGTAGAGATAAATATGTTAGATAGAGAGAGGTAGAGAGAGAAGGTGGGTGAGAGGAAGAGAGAGAGTGATAGCTAGGGAGGGAGAGAGAGGGCAAGAGCTAGGGAGGGAGAGAGAGGGGAAGAGCTAGGGAGAGAAAGGTGATATAGAGAAAAGTAGAGAGAGAGAGGAAGGTGGAGAGATTGAGAGATATGAGGGAGATAGAGAGAGAGGTAGATAGGGATAGGTTAGATAGTAGAGAGGGAAGCTGTGTGGGAGGAAGAGAGAGATAGATAGGGATGAGGGTTGAGGGTGTAGGGTTTAGGGTTTAAGGTATAGTGTTGAGGGTTGAGGTATAGTGTTTAGGATTCAAGGTATAGGGTATAGGATTATGGTTTAGAATATTGGGTATATAGTTAATGGTATTGAGTTTAGGGTTTAGTGTTTAGGGTTGAGGGTACAAGGTTGAATGTAGGATTTAGGTTTAAATTATAGGGTTTAGGTTTGTGGGTTTATATTTTAGGAATAATGTTTATGGTTGAGGGTCAAGGTTAACTGTATAGGGTATAGGGATTAGGGTTTAGGATATTGGCTATAGGTTATATGGTAGATGGTTGAAGGTATAAGGTATGAGGTTAAGGGTTGAGAGTGTAGATTTTATGGTTTAATCAGGGGTCAATGGTATAGAGTTGAGGGATAATTTATAGGGTTTAGGTTATAAGGTTGAGGATATACGGTATAGGGATGAGGGTTGAGGGTGTATGTTTTAGGTTTTAATTTATAAGGTTGAGGGTTGAGGGATAGTGTTTAAGGATGAGGGTACAAGGTTAAGTGTATAGGGTTAAGGGTATTGGGTTTAGGATAGAGGGTATAGGGTACAATATGGACTATAGGGTTTAGGATTTAAGTTTATGGTTGAGGGATAATTTTTAGAGTTTATCTTATAAGTTTGAGGGTGTAGGGTTTAGGGTATTGGGATTATGATTTATGATATTTGGTATAGGGTATGGGATATTGTGAGAGGGTGAAATGGAGAGTGATAGATAGAAGGAGAAGTAGAGAGGGAAGGGGAGAGAGAGAGGTAATAGAGAGAGGAGTAGAGAGTGAAGGAGGAAGGTGGAGAGATTGAGAGAGAGAGGAGGGATGGAGAGAGTAGATATGGATAGGTTTGATAGAGAGAAGTAGAGAGCGAAGGTGGGTGTGAGGAAGTAAGATGGAGAAAGGGGGAGATAGAGAATATTAGAGAGGGAAGGAGGGAAGAAGGGAGAGAGAGAGGTGAGACCCCATTTCTTTGAGGAAAAAACACATTAACAAGGTAAAGCTTGTTGTATGAAAAATGCGTCAAAGAAATAGGGTCTCACAATGATGTACATCACCGTGAGACCCCATTTCTTTGAGGCTTTTTTAATAAAATGAGCACTACCTTGGCAATGCTACCGCATTGACACATTGACAGGTTAGTGAGCTTAGTGCTCATTTTATCGAAAAAATTCCTCAAAATAATGGTGTCTCATGGTGATGTACATCATCATGAGGCCCCATTTTTTTGAGTAATTTTTTCATACAATTAGCACTACCTTGTTAATGCATCAATAAGTAGCATTGACAAGGTAGTGCTTGTTGTATGAAAAAAACGCCTCAAAGAAATGAGGTATCACTTTGATGTACTAGGTAGACCCCAGTGAGACCACATTTCTTTGACTCATTTTTTTCATACAATGATCACTACCTTGTCAATGCTACTCAATTAACACATTCACAAGGTAGTGCTTGTTGTATGAAAAAATGCCTCAAATAAATGGGGTCTCAAGGTGATGTACACCACCTTGAGACCCCATTTCTTTGAGGCATCATTTCATACAAAAATCACTACCTTGTCAATGCTACCATATTGACGCATTGACAAGGCAATGCTCATTGTATGAAAAAAATACCCTAAAGAAATGGGGTCTCATGGTGATGTGTTTTTATACAACAAAAACTACCTTGTAAATGCCACCACATTGACATATTAAAAAGGAATTTCTGATTTTATAAAAAATTCTTCAAAGAAATGGGGTCTCACGGTGATGTACATCATTGTGAGAACCAATTTCTTTGAGGCATTGTTTCATACAATGAGCACTACCTTGTCAATGCTACCACATTGACAAGGTAGTGCTTGTTGTATGAAAAAATGACTCAAATAAATGGGGTCTCATGGTGATGTAAATCACCATGAGAAACCATTTCTTTGAGGCCTCTTTTCATATAATGAGCACTTCCTTTTCAATGCTACTACATTGACGCATTGACAAGGTAGTGCTCATTGTATGAAAAAATGCCTCAAAAAATGGTGTCTCATAGTGATGTAGATCACCTTGAGACCCCATTTATTTGAGGCATTTTTTTCATACAATGAGAACTACCTTGTCAATGTTACCACATTGACACATTGACAAGGTAGTGCTCATTGTATGAAAAAATTCCTCAAAGAAATGGGGTTGCACGGTGATGTACATCACCATGAGACCCCATTTATTTGAGGCATTTTTTCATGCATTGATGCACTGGAAAGGTGGTGCTCATTGTATGAAAAAATGCATCACAAAAATGGGGTCTAATGGTGATGTACAAAACCGTGAGATCCTATTTCTTTGAGGCATTTTTTCATACAATGCACACTACCTTTTCAATTCTACTACATTGACGCATTGACAAGTTAGTGCTCATTGTATGAAAAAAATGGGGTCTCACAGTGATTTTTTTCCATACAACGAGCACTTCCTTGTCAACTCTATCGCATTGATGCATAGAAAAGCTAGTGCTAGTTGTATGAAAAATTCCTCAAAGAAATGGGGTCTCATGGTATTTATACATCACCATGAGACCCCATTTCTTTGAGGCATTTTTCATACAATGAGCACTACATTTTCTATGTGTTAATGCAGTAGCATTGAAAATAAAGAGCTCCTTGTATGAAAAAATGCCTCAAAGAAATGGGGTCTCACAATAAGCATTCTTTCACTACCTTGTCAATGTGGTAGTATTGAGAAGGAAGTGCTTATTGTATGAAAAAATGTCTCAAAGAAATGGGGTCTCACGGTGATGTACAAGGAAGTAGAAATGGGGTCTCACAATGATGTACACCACTATGAGACCCCATTTTTGTGAGGTATTTTTCATACAATGAGCACTACCTTATCAATGCTACCACATTTATGCATTGACAACGTAGTGCTCATAGTATGAAAAATTCCTCAAAGAAATGGGGTCTCATGGTGATGTACATCACTATGAGATGCCATTTATTTGAGTAATTTCTCATACAATGAGAATTATAATTATGTTATCGACACTACCACATTCACGTATTGACAAGGTAGTGAGAATACATCAATGTGGTAGTGTTGACAAGGTAGTACTCATTGTATGAAAAATGCCTCAAAGAAATGGGGTCTCACAGTGATGTACATCACTATGAGACCCCATTTCTTTGAGGAATTTCCCATACAACAAGCACTACCTTATCAATTCTATCGCATTTATGCATTGAAAAGGTAATGCTCCTTGTATGAGAAATTCCTCAAAGAAATGGGGTCCCATGGGGTCTCACGGTGATATACATCACCGTGAGACCCCATTTCTTTGAGGCATTTTTCATACAATGAGCACTACCTTGTCAATGCTACCACATTGACATATTGACAAGGTAGTGAACTTACTGCTCATTGTATGAAAAAGTGCCTCAATGAAATGGGGTCTCATAGTTATGTACACCACCATGAGACTCCATTTCTTTGAGGCATTTTTTCATACAATGAGCACTACCTTAAATCACCATGTAGATCACCATGAGACTCCACTTCTTTGAGACTTTTTTTCATACAATGAGCACTACCTTGTCAATGATACCGCGTTGACAAGGTAGTGCTTATTTTATGAAAAAATTCGTCAAAGAAATGAGACCCCATTTCTTTGAGGCACTTTTTCATACAATGAGCACTACTTTTTCAATATGTTACATCACCATGAGGCCCCATTTATTTGAGGCATTTTTTCATACAACAAGCACTACCTTGTCAATGCGGTAACATTGAAAAGGTAGTTCTTTTTCTATGAAAAAGCATCACTGTGAGACCCCATTTCTTTGAGGAATTTTTCATACAACAAGCACTACCTTGTCAATGCGGTAACATTGAAAAGGTAGTTCTTTTTCTATGAAAAAGCATCACTGTGAGACCTCATTTCTTTGAGGAATTTTTCATACAACAAGCACTACCTTGTAAATGCTACCACATTGATGCATTGACAAGGTAGTGCTCATTGTATGAAAAAATCCTCAAAGAAATGGGGTCTCATGGTGATGTTTTTCAATAAAATGAGCACTACCTTGTCAAAGTGCCAATGCAATAGTATTGAAAAGGAAGTGCTCATTGTATGAAAAACCACCTCAAAGAAATGGGGTCTCATAGTGATGTACATGACCATGAGACTCCATTTCTTTGAGGAATTTTTTCATACAATGAGCACTAAGCTCAATACCTTGTCAATATGGTACTCAAAGAAATGGAGTCTCATGGTGATGTACCTCACTGTGAGACCCCATGTTTTTGAGGATTTTTTTCATACAATGAGCAATAACTTGTAATTCTCATTGTATGAAAAAAATCCTTGAAATAAATGGAGTCTCATGGTGATACATCATTGTGAGACCCCATTTCTTTGAGACATGTTTTCATACAATGAGGGTTTATGGTACAAGATTGAATGTAGGGTTTAGGGTTTATGCTTATGGTTGAGGGATATTTTTTAGGGTATAGGTTATAAGGTTGATGATATAGGGATACAGATTGATGATATAGGTGTTAGGATATATGGATTAGGATTTATGATATTCAATATAGGGATTTGGAGATTGAGAGAGAGGGTGAGAGGGAGAGAGAGAGGAGGGAGGGAGAGAGGGGTAGATAAGGATAGGTTATATAGAGAGAATTAGAGAGGGAAGGTGGGTGAGAGGAAGGAAGATAGGGAAAAGGGAGATCAATAATATTAGAGACGGAAGTTGGGAGGGAGGGAGGGAGGGAGGCAAAGAGAATGGTGCTTGATAGAGAGTAGAGAGGGAAGAAGAGAGAGAGATAGAAAGGAGAGAGAGGAGGGTGGGCAGATGGAGAGAGAGGGAGAGAGGGAAGAGGGGAGGGAGGGAGAGGTAGAGATGGAGATTGAGAGAGGGATATAGAGAGAAGTATATAGGGAAGGATAGATAGTGAGGGAGAAGTAGACAAAGAGAGAATGGTGAGATAGAGAGTAGAGAGGAAAGAAGAGAGCAAGAGAAAGATGGAGAGAGAGCGAGAGACTGGGAGAGAGAGGGAGAGAGGGAAGGAGGGAGGGAGATGTATAGATTGAGAGAAAGAGATAGATATAAGTATATATAGGGAAGGAGAGATATAGAAGGGGGAGGAGGGAGGGAGAAGTAGAGAGATAAATAGAGAGAGAGGGAGTGATAGGGAGGGAGAGAGAGGATATAGATAGAGGAGGGATGGAAGTGAGATAGAGATAAGGAGAGATGGAGAGAGGGTGGAAAGAGGAAGGTGGATATATTGAGAGGAGGTAGGTAGAGAGGGATAGGTTAGATAGAGATAAGTAAAGAGGGAAGGTAGGTGGGAGGAATGAAGAGAGAGGTTAGATAGAGAGAGAGAGTACATATATAGAGAGAGAATCAAAGAAGTGAGGAGGAAGGGAGTGATATATATTGGTGAGATATAATTATATAAGGAAGGAGAGAGAAGAGAAAGGTGAGGAGATTGAGAGAGAGAGTGAGGGAGAGATGGAGAGAGAGATAGACAATTATATAGGGAATACGATATAAAGAAGAATTAGAGAGAGAGGGAGAGAGTGGGAGAGAGAGAATGATCCGATAGAGAGTAGAGAGATAAGGAGTGAGTTAGAGATAAAGATGGGGAGGGATAGTGTATGCAAGAGAGGGAAACACAAAGCAAAGGAGGAAGGTTGGGAGATTGAGAGAGAGGGAGAGAGAGAGGGAACATGGGAGGGAGAGGTGAAGATGGAGAGTGATATAGAGAGAAGTATATAGGGAAGGAGAGAATGAGAGGGGGAGGAGGGAGGGAGGAGTAGAGAGAGAGAGAGGTAGGAATGGAGGGAGAGAGAGGTGAAATAGAGAGAGAGAGGGATGGAGAGAGAGATAGAGAGAAGTGGAAAGGGAAGGAGGGAGGGACAAAGGGAGAGAGAGAGGGGGGAAATAAGGAAGGAGGAGAGATTGAGAGAGAGAGAGAGGAGGGAGGGTGGGAGATAGGAAAAGAGGGATAGGTTATATAGAGAGAAGTAGAGAGGGAAGGTGGGTGGGATGAAGGAAGAGATAGGGAGAGAAGGAGGAAGGTGGAGATATTGAGAGAGAGAGAGAAGGAGAGAGGGAGAGAGAGAGAGGTAGAGGTAGAGGTAGAGGGATATGTTAGATAGAGTGAAGTAGAGAGGGAAGGTGGGTGGAAGGAAGAGATAGGGGGAGATAGACTAAATTAGAGAGGTAAGGAGGGAAGGAGGAATCGAGGGAGGGTTGGAGAGAGAGAGAGAGGAAAGATATATAAAATTATAAAGGGAAGGAGAGAGTGTGAGAGAGAGCTCTAGAGTATAATGGATAAATAATGAGATAGAATGAGAAAAAAATGATACAACTTTATGCTTATTGAAATTTTACCTCCTAAATATTGATATTTGACATGTTGATTAATAAAATTTGGCTAAGTTTGAAAATTTGTAAGATCTTCAAAAAACTAGAATTTGAATTGTAACTCCTAGAGATTTGAAACCACTCTCCAACATCCAGAAACTATATACATGAAATATAAGTTAAAGTATAAGAAAGTAAGTTTCCATTTGTAAATGTCAACTTATACTTAAATGTTTATTTAATGTATATAGTTTCCCTGAAGGATAACAAGAAGAAAGAGACAAGAAAAAGAGAAGAATTTTTTTTCAATGTAGACCAAAACATGAGCACATTGAGGTTGAAGGCTTTTGGTGTATGATTTGTTAGGGTTTCCTTGAGTATGTGGTCATTCTTGTCCCGTCTTGTGTTATACTACACTCTCTATGCATGAATTATTTCCTTTCATGTGTGTACAACCACATTTACTATGGTTTTGTTGCTTTAATATACATTCAACCGGATCTAACTCAGTAGTTCATGCTGGTGTTGGTGGTTTGATGGCTCTACTAAATGGCTACTCCACTAAACAAATGACCTCACAAATTTGTTTTGAAAGTGTTCCATGAGGTAAGTCTTCTGACTCCCTGGCTGATGTCATTTTTCCTTTGCATGAATTTGATTCTTCTTGTCAATGGCTTGAAAAGTATACACTTTTCGAGTATTTTGTTGGGAGGACTCCCCCTAAAAGTGTGCTCAAATAATGGGTCAATAAGGCAAGGGTCCCTCATGGGGTCCGCCTTGATATGGTCCAAAATTTAACCAAGGGTTTTTATATTTTTTTCTTTGCGGAGGTCAGTCATGTCTAGGAAATCCTAGAGCATGGTCACTGTTATGTCAAGTCTTCTTTGTTGGTTTTCTAGTTGTGGGCCCATGATTTTGTTGTCTCAGATGACACCAAGTTGCGGGTCTCAGTTTGGATTGAGTTCCTAGGTTTACCCTTGCCTTATGTTCCATTTTTGAGTCATATTGCTTCCCCTATGGGGAAATTTATTTACATTGATCCGAATAGATTTTTCCAGGCCAATCCCCAAAAATGAGTCTATGTTAAGTGGACCTTTCTCAAGATTTGAAAGATTCCATTGATATTCAAATAGGAAATTTCTGGCATACCTAGAAAGATACCTACTTTAATTTGTTGAACACATGCTATAGATGTTAGTTCGTAGAGCACAAGATCAAGGACTGCCTTATGGCAGTGCCTCATACTCCTTCTCCACCATGGGAAGCTGATAAGTCCAAAGCTGATAAAAAATTAACCATGGTTGCAAAACCTAAGAAAAAAGCTAGTGGCTCTGGGTCGGTTCCCAAAGGCCCCAAGCCTAATAGAGTTGTTTCAAACCCTTTGACGAAGGGGAAAGAGTCCTCGATAGGGCTTGATAATTTTGTGGCACAGCCCAGGCTAAAGGCTATGCCTCAACCTACTACCATTATAATGGCATAGCCAAAATTTTCTCCTCCTATGATAGGATCTCAACGACAGTCTCGTAGTCCTTCACCGCCTTTAAAAGAAGGAGAACATGTGCAAGAGAAAAGGATAATTTCTTCTCTATCTATTCAAATCGGGTCAGTTCCACTTGAATTTATGCAGAACCATTTCTCCACCTTGAATGAGGAGAAACTAGACTCCAACAATATGGAGGAGTTTCACCCATGAATTTCCTCTCTTGGAATTTTTGAGGTCTAAAAGACCTCTGCAAAAAGTATTTTGTTAGGGATACGTTGCAGAAATATGCTAGTATTGAAGTGCTTTGTCTCCAACAAGTTAAAATTTTTAGAATTTTTCTTGCTTCGCTATGTCACTCTATTTGGTTAGCTAGCAACATGTACTGTACGGCTCATGGTGCTGGGTGTGGTGGAGCTACCATTATTTTGTCTCCAAGGTGGAATTCTTATGTTGTTGATTATGGGTCCAACCCCACACATCCGCTCATCTAGATCCTTCTCAATATTAATAATGATTATTTTGGGATTATTAATTTTTATGCCTCTAATTATGCTATCAAATGCTCTTTTCTTTGGTGTTGGATTGTGGATTCGTTACTAGCGAACACTTGACTTCTATGCGGGGATTTCAATATGGTTGAGATGGCATACAATAAGGATTGTACTCTTCTATTTAAATGGGCTACTAGAAAAAGGGAGGCATGGTTTTACATGCACAAGAAATTGAGGCTCTTCAATCCCAATATTGGCCTCCACCATTCTCATTCCCTCTATCACACTTGGTGTAATTTTAGAGTTGGTCTTGACTGGATCTTTAAGAACCTTGATCATGCTATGATTTCAGCTCAATGTTTTCTTTTGTTTGATAGCTCTTTGCTCCTAGTTAAACTGTTACTGGATGTCACTCTGTCTGACCACTTCCCCATTTATTTTCGCATTGAATGGGATATAAGACAACCTTGGGCTTGAAAAACTCAATTCTTCTAAAACATGTCTCTTCTTTCACATCAGCCCACATTGGCCTAAATTCATAGAGTTTGGAATTTGGAGTGCAAGCCAACTCATTGTAACAGATGGATTGATTGGTGGAATGATGCTATCACTCACACACCTAGGTTCTTCACATTTATGGGTACCAATTTTCCATTTTCCACCAGTAATCTAATGAGGCGACCACTACCAACATGTGCTTGGCTACCAAGGCTTTGGTAGCTAACCCCTTCTCCCCACCTTTGCAAGCCAGGTTAGTGGAGTGAAGGCACAAAAATAAAATTGTAGATAATTATGTTGCCAAAGCTGCACAAATTAAAGCCAAGTTACACTAGTTAAAAGTTGGTGATTGCGCCTCCAAGGAGTTTTTTTGGGCTTTGTGTGCCAAGCACTCCTATCTTGGCATTAAAATACTCAAATATGGACTCTAGGTCATTTTGGAGCTACTCTATATTCTTCAGGATTTTTTGAGGCACTACAGGCAAGTTTTCACTGCCCAAGATTACACGATGGAGTGCCAACAAGCCCTTCAGAGGTGCATTGAGGTTGTGCCAACTAGGATTTCCTCTGCTGAAAAATTATTTCGTGAGTAGCTACTCATGGTTGAAGACTTGAAAGAAGCTCTCTTTTCTATGGTGGATGAAAAATCGTATAGACTCTATGGCTTTCCATGTGAATTCTACAAGGCCCTTTGGGACTACATTGAACACAATCTTCATAAGGTTTATCTTGAAGACTTTCATTTGAAAAACTTTGGGAAACATTATAAAGAAGGGAAATAACAAGTTCATACCTAAACTTGGAGATCCTAAGGATATCTATAATTGGTGGCCTATCACACTCCTTAATGTCTCTTACAAAATCATTGCTAAGACTCTAGCTCTAAAAATTTTCCACCTTCTACCTTAGATTGTGCACCTAGAGGAAATTGGATTCATCAAATCTAGATTTATTCTTGATATTATCATTGTTATTTGGGAAGGAATGCAGTGGGCTAGGAGTTCTGGCCAAAAGGCCCTCTTTCTCAAAATTTATTTTTCTAAATCATGTGACCACATAGAATGGCCCTTCATTCTTGCCATGCTGAAAGCTTTAGGATTTGGCCCCAATTTCATTCAGGTTGTCCAAATTATTTTTTTTATGCCTCCACTTGCATCACCTTTAAAGGTCGCCAGTCCTCCTCTTTTGGTCTTTTTCACTCTATTCGACAAGGATTTCCTCTTGCTCCTTCGCTTTATGTGCTTGTTGTCGAAGGTTTTGCTATCTCTTGGCCAACACTATTTTCCAGCAAAGGGTTTGTGGCATTGCTCTACCCAACTCCTAGTCTCAACTTCTTAATAGCAATTTCTTTGATGAATCTTTCCTCAGTCTCCTAGAGGAAGAAGGTAACATTAAGGCAGCTCTTGATTGCCTTGACACCTTTTGTGAGGCCTCTAGCTCTTCCATTCAATGGAGTAAGACTCCTTTTTATAGGCAGTCTTTCTTGCCCACTCCCCATTGGTTACAAAATTATGCATGGAAGTGAGTCGGGCTAGGGGAAATATTTTGGTTTCTAGGCATCCCCTTCACCTTTGAGGCTTCTCCAATAGAGTTATGGCAAGTTGTTCTTTACAAGATTGAGCAAAAGTTGGCCTACCAGATAACCCAGCTTTTGTCTCTAGCTAGGAAATTTCAAGTGTGTTTGAAGATCTTGGTAGCTACTCATGTTTATGTTGGAGTGAAAAAGACACTGATAGGGGGGGAGGTGAATCAGTGATTTTAACTGTTTTCACATTTAAAAAAAAAAACTGAAATAAACCACATGTATGCTCTCATTTATCAAAGATAAAAACATTAATGTATTGAATGCAATCTCATAAACTAACTTGAGAATTGTAATAGGGAAACATAGAAAATAAATCATTCATGCAATGAATTAGATGAACCACAAATACACAAATAAATAGAAGATATGCTAAGTGGAAAACCCTTCTGGAGTAGAAAAACCACTCCTTAACCTGCTACCTTTTTCAGGTTTTCATTTCAATAATCATTTTTGGCAATGCCTCATGGGATTTTTTCTGAGCACCAACTCCTCTTTTAGAAACACTAATTTCAAGCAACACCAACCCCTTTTCTGTTTTTAGTAAATCATACAATGATACAAAGGATCTCTCTGTTTCTCTAATTTGAGTCAAGTGCCTCTTGACAGACAATGTATACAATTCTGAAGGCTCAAGTATAACCCTTCAAAATTCTACCCATTATCAAGCCTTAAGACAACTTGAGGAAATAGCTCATAAAGTTTAATTTCTCAAACTCAATACAACTTCTCATCAATACCTTCACAGTGATATGTTCTCACTCTATATTTCACACACTATTACATACATTTTCCAAGGTTCTTTTCAAAATAGACAACTCTTTGTTTTTCAAAATTTTCTCAGCAAGCAAATAATAACCCCTATTTTTCACTTTTATAATTTTTCAGACTATTGAAACCCTAATCTCTTTGTTTTCTTCTTTTTACAGATTACAACATTTTATACATTTTTCAGTTACCACAGTATCTTGTATTTCAAAAACAAAAACAAAGGTG
The DNA here is from genome assembly GCA_007115665.2 of Sequoiadendron giganteum. Taxonomy (NCBI): domain Eukaryota; kingdom Viridiplantae; phylum Streptophyta; class Pinopsida; order Cupressales; family Cupressaceae; genus Sequoiadendron; species Sequoiadendron giganteum. The sequence continues at coordinate 40,747,237 of CM021105.1, forward strand.
ATCATCAGGTTACCAAATTCCAGTCGAGCAACATAGCCAAATGTTTCAGAGTACCTTTGGGAAATATCTGCAAGTAGATATGTTTTTGACAAGAATACACCAACAACATGCAAAAATAGAAATGAGACAGAGCTTCTTTCTTCACAAGTGGCATGCACAGGCAGTGCTTATCCAAATAGTAAAACACATCTAGTAAATTCATGAATAGTAATAGTACCCTTTTACCCTAGCTACAATAGCAGTGCAACGAAAACCCCAAAGAAATGTAACTGAAACTCTAAAATGATGCATTCCAAACAGTTATGAAAGAATCTAGGTAAGTGACTAAACATATTTGAAGACATCATGATTACCCACAAACTCAAAGTCACTATACATTAAAATAATATGGTAACCTTTCAAAAATGTAGTCAAGATTACGTGTAATCCTTTTTAGACCTAACCATGAAAAGAATAAACTAAATTTCTATTTGCCATTTAGAAAAACACACTTATCTCTTTTTAACCTCACCAAAAAATGTAACGGTTTTGCAAACCAGTTGAAAGAAATAATACATGAGAAGAACGAGGGAGAGACTGTCATGCACATTATTACCATACCAGAAGTGGGAGAAACACCAAAGGCTCCTTCCAATCTCGATCCTTCAGCCAACGACATGAATTTGACACAACCATCGACCATTGTAATGGTCTTCCAACATTCCCCATATGCTGTCCAAGGTCAAAAATATAGAAAATAACACAGTGAAATGGATAAGAGGTGATGTCCATGGTGGTGGCCAGAATAGGGTTAGAAACCCATGAAAAATGAAACCGTTAAAGAGTTTTCCCTAAATTTCCATAGAAAACAACTGAAATTCTTAACAAAAAAAGAATGGAGTTTGATGTCCAAAAGGACTGACTTGGTAAATCAAAAAATCACTATGCCATTTGAAATTGGACTATCGAAAGACTTGCAGGTGGACAAAATCATTACCCTCGAACCAAAGACCAAGCATTTGAAAGGTCAACTTAATAATGCCTTGAATTAGTTCATATAAAGTGTCGAGTGCTTTAGACTTAATGTCCCCAAGTAACAAGACCAAGTCACTTCGAATGTGACAATTAATATAATCAAAATCATTATACCTATTGTCATGCTTAAGGCCTAGAATAATTATCAACCATTAGACCCAATTCTAATGCAAATAAAAGATCAATTTGAATACCTTTACCCAAGGTCAATTGCCAGGTTATAATGCCACTTAGACTCAATGTATCCAAATCAATTTGAATTGAAATAGAGGTTGATTTCATGATATGTTAACTATGCCATTTACCCAAGCCAAATATCAAAAAACCATATGCCCATGACACAATATCTTATGACATATGCCCAAACCATTATCAGTTGGTTAAGGAAATCCGAAAGGGTTTTCTTAAAACTGAAATCCAACCACATCTTATAAACCCAAGCATCAAGAACTAGAGAGAATTTCCTTAGTGAGGATAGAGTAATATGACTCTGAAGAGGATCAAAAGCATTATCAATTTCATGATGCTAGAAATTGATCAAGCCAAATCATATAAACCTGTAGTACACCAAACATGCCAAAATCATATAACCAAGTGAATCACTGTAGCAAAAATTGACAAATAAGAAACATGTCACCTAGTCAATGGAACATAAACCCGTAACCAAGATTCCTTAACCTAGATCTACACATGGATTCAAGAGATCAATGTCACCAAAGATAATATCATAAATGAAGTAAATATGCCAATCAAAATCAAAATAGTTCAAATGAGTAAACAACCACCAAGATGCTAGACTATAAGACATATTGTCATCAAGGAAAAAATAGAAAAATGTAGATTCAACAATTTAATATTCTCCTTGTTGGGCTCCCTCAAAGGCTACCTATAGCAAGCTTGAAAAGCTACTTCGATACATTTTGTGGGATTTTTCAAAGTCCCATAGAGTGTTTGGGAAATATCTGCAAGTAGATATGTTTTTGACAAGAATACCCCAACAACATGCAAAAATAGAAATGAGACTGAGCTTCTTTCTTCACAAGTGGCATGCACAGGCAGTGCTTATGCAAATAGTAAAACACATCTAATTATATATTCATGAATAATACCCTTTTACCCCGGCTACAACAGTAGTGCAACCAAAACCCCAAAGAAATGTAACTGAAACTCTGAAATGATGCATTTCAAACAGTTATGAAAGAATCCAAGAAAGGGACTCAATAGATTCGAAGACATCATCATTACCCAAAAAATCAAAGTCACTATCCATTAAAATGACATGGTAACCTTTCAAATATGTAGTCAAGATTATGTGTAATCCTTTTTAGATTTGACCATGAAAAGAATAAACTAAATTTCTATTTTCCATTTAGAAAAATACACTTATCTCCTTTTAACCTCGCTAGAAAAGGTAACGGTTCTACAAACTAGTTTAAAGAAAGAATACCTGAGAAGAAGGAGGGAGATACTTTCATGCACATTATTAACATTCCCCATACGATGTCCAAGGTAAAAAATCCAGTAACAAACATAGTGAAATTGATGAGAGGTGATGTCCATGGTGGCAACCATAATAGGGTTAGAAACCCATGAAAAATGAAACAATTAAAGAGTTTTCCCTAAACTTCCAAAGAAAACAAGTAAAATTCTTAACAAAAAAAGAATGGAATTTGAAGTCCAAAAGGACTTAGTTGGTAAATCAAAAAATAATTATGCCATTTGAAGTCTATGGACTGTCCAAAGACTTGCATGCTGACAAACTCATTACCCTCAAACCAAAGACCAAGCATGTGAAAGGTCGACCTAATAATGCCTTGAAATATTTCATATAAAGTGTCGAATGCTTTAGCCTTAATGTCCCCAAGTAACAAGACCAAGTCACTTCCAATGTGACAATTAAAATAATCAAACGAATTATAACTTTTGTCGGCCTTAAGGCTTAGAATAATTATCAGCCATTAGACCTGATTCTAATGCAAATAAAAGATCAATTTCAATACCTTTACCCAAGGTCGATTTCCACCTTATAATGCCATTTAAACTCAATGTATCTAAAGGTTTTTGAACTGAAATAGAGGCTAATTTCATGATATGTTCACTATACCATTCACCCAAGCCAAATATCAGAAATAATATGCCCATGACATAATATCTTATGACATATGCCCAAACCATTATCAGTTGGTTAAGGAAACTTGATAGGGTTTTTCTTAAAATTGAAAGCCAACTGCTTCTTATAAACCCAAGCATCAAGAACTAGAGAGAATTATTTGAGTGAGGATAGAGTAATATGACTATGAAGAGGATCAAAAGCATTATCAATTTCATGATGCTAGAAACTAATCAAGCCAAATCATATAAACCTGTAGAACACTAAACATGCCAAAATCATATAACCAAGTGAATCACTATAGCACAAATTGACAAATCAAAAACATGTCACTTGATCAATGGAACATAAACCTGTAACCAAGATTTCTTAACTGAGATCTACACATGGAGTCAAGAGATCAGTTGCACCAAAGATAATATCATAAATGAAGTAAATATGCCAATAAGAATCGGAGTAGTTCAACTGAGTAAAAAACCACCAAGATGCCAAACTGTAACACATATTGTCAACAAGGATAAAATAGAAAAAAAGAGATTCAAAAAACTCCCCCTTTGTCCTTGATGGCAAAAACTGAGCCACCAAGCCAAAATAAGGAACCAAAACCAAATGCTCATAAATCTCCCCTTTTTTGACACAAGGATAAAGGGAAGGCACAATAATGGACGAGAGCCAAAAGTGAATTTTCATGAAGCTGCAAATATAACATTTGAGCAGCAAAGTAGGAGCTGCAGAAAGAGCTAAACAACTCCCGCTATCACTAAGATAGAGTATTTAAGATAGTAAATATTGAGAGACAACTCCCAATCTAGACCAAATTATTTCAAATACTTCTTTAGCCAATGGTTTTGTAAAAAATGTTAGCAACCTATGCTTGTGTAGGAACATATTGCACAAAAACCTCGTTATCCAGCACCATTTCACAAAGAAAATGAAACTTAATAGCGATGTGTTTAGTGTGAGAGTGCATAATAGGATTTTTTGAGATATTCATTGCACTAGTATTATCACACAAAATAGAAACAGGTTTAGGGATTTCAATACCCATAGATAATGCATGTGACATCCAGATTACTTGAGTACAACAAGAGGTGGCAGCAATATATTCTGCTTCAGCCACTAATCTATCACAAAGAAAGAAGGAAGCACCACTGGTGGTTTTCCTATAATCCAAACAACTAGCCTAGTTCGCATCAGTATATGCAACTAATGAAAAATCATTGCTTATGGGATACTAGCTTCGATAATCAAGTGTGCCTTTAACATATTTAAGAATCCTTCTAAAAACATTAATATGAGATTCCTTAGGAGATGACTAAAATCATGCAACGATGCAAACAACTTGCATTATGTCAGGTCTTGAGGCTGTTAGATATAATAGGCTTCCTGTCATTGAACTATAGTCAATTGGATTGATAGCAGGAGAATCATAAAACTTTCTAAGTTTGTAGCTAGTAACCATTGGAGTGCTAACTGGATGACATTCATCCATTTGAAATTTCTTTAGCATATCTCTTGCATATTTTGTTTGAGAAAGAATAATAGCAGATTCAAGTTGAGAGATTTGAAGACCTAAAAATAAGGATAGTTCTCCCCAGAAAGACATTTCAAACACATATTCCATAATCTGAGAGAATTTTTGACTCAAAGCAATGTTGTTGCAGCCAAAGATAGTATCATCAAAATAAATTTCAACAACTAGAATATCAAAACCTTCAATTTTGACATAAAGATTGTTGTCTACTCCTCCTCTAATGAAACCTTTTGAAAGTAAATGATTGTCCACTCTTGAGTACCAAGATCTAGGAGCTTGTTTTAGGCCATATAAAGCCTTTTTCAGCCTGTAAACATGATTGGGTTTGCTTTTACAAGTAAACCCTTTACCTTGTTCTATGTAAACTTCTTCATCCAAATAACCATTCATAAATGCAGTTTTTACATGTATTTGATATACAGTAAAGTTTTTGAAAACAAAATAGGCCAAGAAAATTATAATTGATTCAAGTCTAGCCACAAGTGAAAAGGTTTCATTGAAGTCAATACCTTCTTGTTGGGCATATCCTTTATAGACATATCTAGCCTTGTTACGAACAACATGGCCATTTTAATCATGTTTGTTTCTGAAAATCCATTTACCTCCTATGACATTTTTTTCATCTGGTCTTGGGACTAGCTCCCAAGTCTGATTTTTCTCAATTTGATCAATTTCATCCTGCATTGCATTAAGCCAAGATTCATCAGTTAGAGCTTCATAGTTTTTTTTTGGCTCAAACTATGTAACTAAACATAAAACAGTAAGCTCTTCTATGTGAGATTTTTCATCATAGTTAATAGTTATTTTCCATGTTTGAACTCCTATAGATTTATTTCCAATAATCAAATATTTAGGATGCTTTCTAGCAAGAGATTTCGAAGGATTTTTAGTTACAAATTTTTCAGAGCTAGTTTCAACATCTTTAAATTTTTCTTCAGCTAGTTTAGGACTTGTTGATTTTGTTTCAGGCTATGCAATTTCAAAGCCTTATAAATTTATATCAAGTTCAAATTCTTCCTCCTCCTCATCATCCTGCATAGGTTCAACATCTAAATGTAGATTTTCATCAAATTTGACATTGAGAGATTCAATAATCTTGTTCAACCTATTATTAAAGAATTTATAGGCTTTGCTATGAGTAGAGTATCCTAAAAAGATACTTTCATTAGATCTACATTGAAAACTACCTAATTTATCACCATCTCTCTTAATAAACATTTGTAGCCAAATATTATGAAATATTTAATTGAGGCAGATTTATCATACCACAGTTCGTATGGAGTCAAATTGGATTTCACTCTGATCTAGACTCTATTCAAAATATAGACAGCTATATGAACAACTTCTTTCCAGTACATGTTTGGCAGATTTTCTTCATTTGGCATAGTCTTTTCCATCTCTTTTATAGTTTTATACTTTCTCTCAACAAACCCATTTTGTTAAGGTGTTCTGGTAGTTGCATATTGTCTTTTTATGCCATGTCTTTCACAGTAGTCAATGAATTCTTGTGAGGTGAATTTACCACCTTTTTCAGATCTTAGACATTTCAATTTTAAATTTGACTCCCTTTCTACCATTTTTCTAAAGACTTTATAATGTTCAAAAGATTCAAATTTGTGCGTGAGAAAGGTAACCCATACCTTGTGAGAGTAATCATCAACAAATAGCATGAAATATTTCTCACCATTGATAGATCTAGTCCTTGTAGAACCACATAAATATGTATGAACAAATTGCAGAGGTCTAGTAGAAGAATGTTCTTTAGATTTAAGGCTTACCTATGTTTTCTTTCCTTTGAGACATTCTTTACAGACTACATTTCAAGGTTTTCCCAAAATAGGCAAACCTCTCACATTCTGATTCTTACTAATCCTAACCATATTGTCAAAATTAATATGACCTAGTCTCTTGTGCCACAACTAGCTTTCTTCAACATGTCTCATTAAGAACATACCTTGAATATTTTCATTTCCAGATGTGTCAAGGAAATTATAGACGTTTCCCTTAGTCCTTCTTCCAACAACAATAGCTTTTCAAGACTTATTTTTAATTTCACATCCCTATGAAGTGAACAGGACCTGATATGCACTGTCACAGATTTGATTAACATTCAAAAGGTTTTGTTTTAATCCTTCTATGCAATACACATTGTAAGTAGGATTTTCTTCATTCATAAAAAGAGGACCTCTTCCTTTGATTTAAATTCCTGAGTTGTCTCCAAACTTCACATATCCACCTACATAGTCTTCAAGATTAGTGAATTTTTATTTGTTACCAATCATGTGGTTTGAACAAACACTGTCCAGGACCCATAATTTCCTTTTCTTGAAGTGGAAGGTAGTTTGAACTAACATAGTTTTTTCTATGTTGTTGACAACTTCGGGTTTCTAGACCTTTTTAGTTTTCTGTTGTTTATTCTGCTGATCAACTTTACATTGCTTAGCAGAATGACCCATGCACTTGCACATGAAACATGTAATATGTCTTGCAAAGCCAATATTTTTCCTATAACCAGATCTAGGTGTTCTAGGATTTATAAATCTGCAAGAGCTCACCTTGTGACCAAATTTGTTGCAAAAGTAACAATACCCATAAAAGAAAGGGTTGGAATTGTATGACATTCTATTACCCCTAAATGGATAAACACACTTCTTATCAAAATCAGGATGTTTGGGTTCAACACTTTTCTTTCGAGCAAAAACATTATCCTTTGCATTGTCATTTGAACATTCACTTTTCACAAATCCAATACCTATTTTTTCCTTGTTCAGTTTCTTTCTACTGGGCATGTCATTCAGTTTAAGAGTACTCTCATATTTCTCAATGGTCTTCCTAAGATCAACAATATCATGTTCAAGTTTTTGAATTTCTTGATCTTTAATGCTTATGCCAATACGAAGACAATCTTCAACTCTCTTGGATTCTTCAAGTTGAGTTTTTAATGAGACTATCTCAAGATTTGTAAGTTGCTCTTGTGCAAGATCTTGAATAGAATTTTGTTCTTGAGAACACATTTATTTTTTAAGTTTCCTTAGCTCTTTTAGAGCACATTTCAATTCACCTTCAAGGTCTACTTTGCCTTCTTCAACATCATTGTTGTTGGTTTCTTCTTGCTGAGTGATTTCAGCCATGAATAGATTTCCATCCTCTTCATCTAAAGAATCTTCAAATTTAGAGAAAGTTTCATTTTTTCTGAACAAAATTTTCTTGTTTTTGAAAATGAATTTTTGTTTAGATCTATAGGCCTTTTTCTTAGCCAATTTTTCAGATTTTTCGTTATCATTGTTTGGATCAACATAGGGGAAATTTGCAGAAAAGTGGCCTATTTTTCCACAGTTAAAGCATTTGAAGGGATGTTTTCCCTTATACTTTCCAGATCCCTTTCTGATTTTCCTCACAAAGTGGGATTATTTGGAATCAGAAAATTATGATTCAATGAGCCCATCCTTTTCTTTCCTTTCAACATTAAAGTCTCTTTTTCCGAGGCATTGGTTTTACTAATCCTCATTTCATAGGCAGTCAGAGTGCCTTGTAGACTATCAAGGGTAACCTAGGTAAAGTGTTTCTTATCTTCTACAGTAGTGACCTTAGCTTGAAATTTTGTTGGTAAGGTTCTAATGACCTTAGTTACAACATCAAATTCCTTAACTTATTTTCCTAGACCTTTCATGGGATTGACAATTTCATCAACTCTCAAAAAGTAATTAGCTACTTTTTCATCATCCCTCATTTTTATTTCTTCAAACTGGTGTTTTAGAGTGAGGACTTTCAACTATTTTAATTTTATATTCCCTTGATAGATAGTTTCAAGTTTAACCCAGATTTCCCTAGTAGAGTTGTAGTGCATGACTTTAATAAAGACATATGTAGTCAATGCACACAGGAGAGCATGTTTTTCTCTTGCATTGGTTTCATATCTTTTCTTTTCATCAAAAGTAGTAGGCAGAGTAGCTAGTATAGTGTACTTAGTTAATACTATGCTCCAAACATCGAGGTCAATAGAGGTTAAATAAGTCTCCAATTTGATTTTCTAGAATACATAATCAGTTCCATCAAATAATGGAGCTCTATTAATGGATGTGCCTTCATGAGATTGAGACATTTTGAATAGAATTCAAGGCCAAAATCAATCCTAGGTTGGAAAGACCTATTAGAGGAAATTAGGCTCTGATACCAATTGTTGGAGTGAAAAAGACACTGAGAGGGGGCGTGAATTAGTGATTTTAACTATTTTCACAAGTTTTTAACAAAATTGAAATAAACCAAATGTATGCTCTCATATATCAAAGATAAAATCATTCATGTATTGAATGCAATCTCATAAACTGAATTGGGAATTGTAATAGGGAAACATAGCATAATAACTCATTCATGCAATGAATCAGATGAACCACAAATACACAAATAAACACAAGATATGCAGAGTGGAAAAACCTCTTGGGGTAGAAAAACCACTCCTTAACCTATTGCCTTTTTTATGCTTTCATTTCAATAATCATTTTTGGCAATGCCTCATAGGCTTTTTTCTGAGCACCAACTCCTCTTTTAGAAACACTAATTTCAAGGAGCACCAACCCCTTTTCTGTTTTTAGTAAATGATACAATGATACAAAGGATCTCTTTGTTTCTGTAATTTGAGTTAAGTGCCTCTTGAGAGACAATGTATACAATTCTAAAGGCTCAAGTATAACCCTTCAAAATTCTACCCATTATCAAGCCTTATGACAACTTGAGGAAATAGCTCATAAAGTTTGATTTCTCAAACTCAATACAACTTCTAATCAATACCTTCACAATGATATGTCCTCACTCTATTTTTCACACACTGTTACATACATTTTCCATGGTTCTTTTCAAATTAGACAACTCTTTGTTTTTCAAATTTTTCTCAGCAAGCAAATAATAACCCCTATTTTTCACTTTTATAATTTTTTAGACTATTGAAACCCTAATCTCTTTGTTTTCTTCTTTTTGCAGATTTCAACATTTCATACATTTTTCGGTTACCACAGTATCTTGTATTTCAAAAACAAAAACAAAGGTGATCATCAGGTTACCAACTTCCAATCGAGCAACATAGCCAAATGTTTCAGAATTCCTTTGGGAAATATCTGCAAGTAGATATGTTTCTGACAAGAATACCCCAACAACATGCAAAAATAGAAATGAGACTAAGCTTATTTCTTCAAAAGTGGCATGCACAGGCAGTGCTTATCCAAACAGTAAAACACATCTAATAAATTCATGAATAATACCCTTTTACCCCGACTACAACAGTAGTGCAACCAAAACCCCAAAGAAATGTAACTGAAACTTTGAAATGATGCATTCCAAATAGTTATGAAAGAATCCAGGTAAGTGACTGAACATATTCATAGACATCATGATTACCCAAAAACTCAAAGTCACTATTCATTAAACTAATATGGTAACCTTTCAAAAATGTAGTCAAGATTATTTGTAATCCTTTTTAGACCTAACCTTGAAAAGAATAAACTAAATTTCTATTTTCCATTTAGCAAAACACACTTATCTCTTTTTAACCTCACCAGAAAATGTAACGGTTCTGCAAACCAGTTGAAAGAAAGAATACATGAGAAGAAGGAGGGAGAGACTATCATGCACATTATTACCATACCAGAAGTGGGAGAAACAACAAAGGCTCCTTCCAATCTCGATCCTTAACCCAACCACATGAATTTGACACAACCATTGACCATTGTAATGGTCTTCCAAAATTCCCCATACGCTGTCCAAGGTCAAAAATCTAGTAAAAAACACAGTAAAATGGATGAGAGGTGATTTCCAAGGTGGTGGCCAGAATAGGGTTAGAAACCCATGAAAAATGAAACCGTTAAAGAGTTTTCCCTAAATTTCCAAAGAAAACAACTAAAATTCTTGACAAAAAAAGAATGGAGTTTGAAGTTTAGAAGGACTGACTTGGTAAATCAAAAAATCATTATGCCATTTGAAGTTGATGGACTGTCGAAAGACTTGCAGGCCGACAAAATCATTACCCTCGAACTAAAGACCAAGCATGTGAAAGGTCGACTTAATAATGCCTTGAATTATTTCATAAAATGTGTCGAGTGCTTTAGACTTAATTTCCCCAAGTAACAAGACCAAGTCACTTCTAATGTGACAATTAATATAATCAAAATCATTATACCTATTGTCATCCTTAAGGCCTAGAATAATTATCAACCATTAGACCCGATTCTAATGCAAATAAAAGATCAATTTGAATACCTTTACCCAAGGTCAATTGCCAAGTTATAATGCTACTTAGACTTAATGTATCCAAATCTTTTTGAACTAAAATAGAGGTTGATTTCATTATATGTTCACTATGCCATTTACCCAAGCCAAATATCAAAAAACCATATGTCCATGACACAATATCGTATGACATATGCCCAAACCATTATCAGTTGGTTAAGGAAACCCAAAAGGGGTTTCTTAAAACTGAAATCCAACTGCATCTTATAAACCCAAGCATCAAGAACCAGAGAGAATTTCCTTAGTGAGGATAGAGTAATATGACTCTGAAGAGGATCAAAAGCATTATCAATTTCATGATGCTAGAAATTGGTCAAGCCAAATCATGTAAACTTGTAGTACACTAAACATGCCAAAATCATATAACCAAATGAATCACTGTAGGAAAACTTGACAAATCAGAAACATGTCACCTGGTTAATGGAACATAAACTTGTAACCAAGATTCCTTAACCTAGATCTGCACATGGATTCAGTAGATCAGTGCCACCAAAGATAATATCATAAATGAAGTAACTATGCCAATCGGAATCAGAATAGTTCAAATGAGTAAACAACCACCAAGATGCTAGACTGTAAGACGTATTTTCATCATGTAAAAAATAGAAAAAAAATAGATTCAAGAGTTTACTATTCTCCTTGTTGGGCTCCCTCAAAGGCTACCTATAGCAAGCTTGAAAAGCTACTTCGAGACATTTTTTGGGCTTCTGCAAAGTCCCATAGAGTGTTTCACTGAGTGGCCTAGGAATTCTACAGCCTGCTCAGAGAATTTTTAGGGCTTGGTTTTCTTTCCACCCAAAGACAAGGGACTGCCTTGTGTGTTAAATGGGTTATTAGAGGCCTTTCTGGAGATGAAGCCTAGAAAATTCTTTTTAGGCATTGTATTTAGTTAGGATTTCCTAGCAACAGAATTTCTTGGAAGGGGAATGGATTTCAAACCCTTCTGGTCATGAAGGAACCAATTAAAATTGTGTTCACTTTTGTGGCCAAGAGCATCTAGAAATCTTCAGAAGGTGATAAGCCTTGGCTCCGTTGGGCTGGCTATGGATTTCGTGATGGGATCTCTCTCAATTGATAGAATGTGTGGTGGCCACCTCTCTTTGCCAGTAATGGTCAACCTTTGGCCAAGTCTCCCTAGCTCAAGGATCTAAGATTCCATAAGAAATGTATTAAAACCTTGCAACAATTGTTTCATAGACCCACCATTTGCACCATGCCATGGGAGGACTTCCGAGCTCTTTTTAGACTTCAAAACCAGGACCGTGACACTTTTAATGGTTTGGTGAATGCTATTCCTGCTAAATTTTTGCACAAGGTGGGGATTCATGGATCCAAGCCCTGGTGGAAGGATTGGAAGTGGTACCCAAACATCCCTTTCAAAAATTACAAGCCAAGGCCTGGCTATATGTGGCTTTTGCCATATTTCCCTATGATTGTCAGTCTTAACCACATATGGCTTCTTCAATCCTCCGCTCATGTTTGGCATAAAATATTCTCTGCCATTTGGTCTACAAGTGTTGATCCAAAGCTTGCCCACTTTGCTTGGTATATTTTCCAAGGCTTGCCTATGGGGGCTCGACTTATTCATCGAGGGGTCCAAGACCCTTGGTGCCCTTTTTTTGGACAAGTTGAGTCTTTTAAGCATCTCTTCTTGTTCTACACTAGATCTCAACAATACTAGACTTAGATTCATGATTTATTTCAGCCTTTCAGGTCCGAACCCTTCTCCTGACATGTGGTTTTGCTGGGTGATTTTCCCATGCTTCCGACCAAGTATACCCAACTTTGACACACTTTCAGGGTGGAAATCCTTTTCAATGTTAGGAAAGATAGAAATGCCTGCATTTTCACTTACACTCAAATGGATAAAAATGTTTCTTTCTATTCTAACACTATTATTTTCTCTAATGTGCTTCTATAGATTCAAGTTCAAGAGAAAAAAGTGGCACTTGAGGTTGCTCAACTTCAAGTGTTCCTAGATCATTAGGGTAATGCATCATGTACTATTGCTCGGGTGCTTGGCTCGCCCTCCTCTTCTCATATTCGATTTCCCTCTCATGGTTGGAAGAGGAGTGGCTCTGCTCGCCCCCACTCCTAGCCTCCTTCTGGACATGGCTCCCACCCACCTCAGTGCTCTCATAGTCTCCCTCCCTTAATCTAGCTAGGGGTGGCCTTCTGGAGGTGTTGCAAGGAATAGTAGTGGTAGCTCTAGGTGGCCCTCTAATAGCACTCTTGGAAGCGACTCTCTTTGGCCTAGTAGTGGCTTTGGTTGGCCGACTTTTGATAAAATATTTTCTGAGGAAGATAAAGAAAAAGAAAAGGGAAACTGATGATGGTTGGGGTCCTCCTCCTAACATCACTCTTGACCCTGTTGATGTATGGGGAAAGAAGGCTGATGAGAAAGACCCTCCTGGACCTGTTGGCACTGCTCTAGTCGCTTGATGGCCTTTTATTTTCTTTCTATTAATTTGGACATCTGGGCTAGGCTCACAAATTTTGGTTCTCTGGGCTAGGCTAATGTGATGCTCGGGGTGCACCTTCTTACTAGTCATCTTTTTTTGTGAATATGTATCTTATATTTTTAATTTAATAGAGATATATTCCTATTCATCAAAAAAAAAATGCTAGTGCATTACAAAAAATGCACAATTTTTGAATTCAAAATACGCGTATTTTTTGAAATTTAAACCATAATGTGAGCACATTATAACATGCTCACATTATGGCTTGGTAATGACCGAGGCTAGGCTTGGTCACTACTAACCCATAGCATGAGCATGTTTTACTATAAAGCATTCATTTTTTTCTATTTCAAGATGAAAAAGTAATTTAGCCACTTTTTTGCCATCAATCTTTTTGCATTTACCATATAGAGGTTTATAAATATGTGCCTCTCTCTCTCTCTCTCTCTCTCTCTCTCTCTCTCTATATATATATATATATATATATATATATATATGGGTCAGTGTAGGATCATATTGAGCCAAATAGACCCTCTAAGTGGCAATGAAAATATAATTAAAATGGACTTAAGCAACTCCACATAATAATTTGAATAGGATATTTATTTAATTTAGAAAATATTTAGGAATATAGTTTATAGAAAATTGAATGTAGTTTGTATGACACTATGATTTTTCGCAAAAAATAATTTTATTTGGTGAAAATTTGAAATTTCAACACAGTAGTATTTTGGATTTTGAGAAAGAAAAAAACATGTGTTTGCGTGGCCAACCTAAGTTTGAAAAAAAAAATATATTTTTTCCTGAATCTTTTGATACAAGTAGAGGACACATGCTCAAATGTCACACATACTTTTTTGTAATTTTTTTGCAAGTAAATAATCAAATGAATTTTTTAGTAAGAATTTTTAAAAATATTAAAAACTATTTGCTTGGCCACCATAACTTACTCAATAATTTATATTATTTTTTAAAGCAAGTGTGATGCTCAAGAATTTACACATAGTGCATGTAGAAAATCAATAATAATTATCTATTAAATTCAAAATAAAGAATATCTTGTATTGGTAGAATGTTTACAATTTATCGAATAAAGTATTTTCATTTCATCAAGTTCAAATTAAAAAAAAAAGGTTGGTAGCAGGAAGGGTGAAGTTCAAAAACTCTTCTAAAAATATTGGGATAATTGAATTTTCAAGTTTGATACCCCAAGCCAAATCCTAAAGAAATCTTGAGGCAATAACTAAGGAAAAAAAATTGTTAGAAAAACCAAATATCCATTAATAATGGATATCCAATAAAAACATGTATATCCATTTTTAAAGTTAAAAAGGAGATAGGCATTTTCTTAGTACCTACTAACAAACAGCACTATCATTTTCCAAATCATTTAACTGAGCTAATAATTTATGTACCTGTTAGCAAATGAAATGTGAATTATTTAGTTTAAGACAAATATTTGTGTTTTCCAGTGGTTTGAGTTGTGAAGATGTGAATTTTTTAACAAAATGTATTTTATAAATTATTTATTGGTGATCTAATTGGCCAAGGAGGTTTGAAGTATTTTTGCAACATTCACGTCATTTGAGAAAGAAAGTACTTTTGAAATAATAAAAATATATATATATATATATATATTAATTTTTTAAATGTATTATGCACTAGTGAGTGTTTTTCAAGTAATAAAATATTAAAGGTTTAAATGATTTTTGTACATTTAGTAATAAATTTAATGATAGGTGAGGCAATAATGAAAATTACTTAAAATCCAATTTGATGCATGTACCTTCCAAGCAATTACAAATTATAATTTTTCAAGGGTAAAAAAAATATAATTAGTTTCAAATGTGAACATGTGAGGTTTTAAGGCAACTTGCATTTGTACTATTGTTTTTCATCTTGTTTAAAAAAATTTTTTGTATTATTTTTACAATCAGTTCTTTTTCATTCTTATTATCTTCTTTTAATTTTTTTGATAATAATGATAATAATTATATAATAAAAATTAATTATTAATTATTACTAATAATGAATATTGTATGAATCATTATGTAAATATATTATAAAATAGTTATTAATATATTATAATGAATATTAATGATCTAATATATTAATAATATAAAATTAAATATAATTGTTGGGTTTTCAAGGTTGTAATATGGTTAAATAATAAGTGTCACCCAAAAATATGAATCCTAACATTTTGTGTGCATTTGGAAAACCCACTTTTAAAATATAAGTTCTAGTTTTTCAAGCATTGTAATATGGTTAAATAAGTGTTACCGAAAAACATCCATCCCGCCATTCCGTGCTTGGAAAACCCATTTCTTTGTCCCATAAAATTATAGGATTAGTCATGGGTAGAAATAATATATTATAATGAATATTAATGATAATATATTAATAATATGAAATAATTATTAAATATAATTGTTGGTTTTCCAAGCTTCGTTATATGGTTAAATGATACACATTATATATTAATAAGTATTACCCAAAAACTTGCATCTCCCATTCCACGTGCATACATCGGATGTATTCCTTTTGACATGGAATGGGGTTCGGGAAAAGCCATATTTTTCTATATCAAAACCAAAATTTTGAAAAAAAAACATCTTGTTATTTTCCTTTTTCAGGGGGTATTGCACTTAATTAGGTGAATTAGGAAAAATTGGTAATACACAACAAAATTTAAAAGTTTCACAACAAAATCTAAAAGTTTCAAGAAAAACTATTAAAAATAGGAATGGGATCTTAATAGAAAGCATATACCAGGTTTCACACATAAAGTTTTAGCCCAAATTAACTAGAAAAGGGTGTAATATTCTCTAGACTAGATAGGTATTTTTAGAAAAATCAAAATCTTTAAACCACCTACAATGTCTGAGGGTCTTATGTTCAAAGGTTCAGGTCTGGAAGTGAATAGAGTTTTGAAAATGTACCAAAACCTAATTTTTCTATATGAAGTACATATATGCATACAATTTTTGATATTTTTAGGGAAATTGATTATTCCAAATGATGATTTCAAGAAGTTGAATATTGTAATTGACAATTTTTTCTAAAAATACAAAAAAGCAATGTTTTTGACCTTTTGAAATGCAAATGCTATATTTTTTTTCTTTTTAAAAATGTGTCACTAAAATATGCATGCATAAATGACCAAATAGTATTATAATTGAATTTCCTAAATAAAATAGCTCAGATCTAAGCCTAACAAGGAAAAATTAGATCTAAAATTATGCAATTTAAATTAAATTATTTGCAATTTTTCCTTTTTTTGTACAATGGACAAAATAATACAAATATCAACAAGACCTTCAAAGCACTTAGGTTTTGTAAATAATTTTTTAAATTTTATGCTATAAAAATCTAAAAATTATAGGTGTAGGATATGTCGGGTTCACCAAAATGTTTAGTAGGAAAAGTGATCTTAGATCCAATTAAATTAACTAATATTATCCCCTTTTCACTGGAGTAAACATTTAAACATAAATGGACTAGGGTTTGATGATTAGCTTGCTACCATAATGGATATCTAATAACCTAGTGTTTATATTTGTTTTTGAGGATGTGAGGATGATGAATTTGATGTGTGATTTGATAAGACTATTTGGCATATAACACTAGATCTAAAAATGTAATTTACTATAGAGATGAAAATGAAAAGTTACAAAACAACTTTAATTTTGAAACTGAGACACAAAGAGGGGCATGTGATGAAAATTTGAGCCTTAAATAGAAAATCTAGGGTGTGGTGCACCCCAAACAAGGCTCATTTTTCCCTAGATATGAAAACACTGAATTATGGATTGAGGTCTACATCTGCTTTCTTGAGACTGCCACTTGTTGAAACCTTCAGATCTGACTTGCACACATAAAAAGAGGGAAAATATTGTGTTGTATAGGGGATTTCCTAATTCAAACTCTATGTTGGTATTTCTACCTCCACGTACAATGATTGATGATGATCAAGAGAGCATACCCTAGGTTGGGTAGAGGTTAAAACAATAATAATTAATTGTAATTGATAAATGAAAAATGATATTGTCACCTTGATGTGAAAACCCTTGAAGAAGAGATGTCACACACAATTTGATTGTTCTTGATGGATGGATTCATTGATTGCTTGATAGGCCTGCAAAAGGTGAGCTCATAACACAATGAATTGTTGAAAGTAGCATGTAGAGGAAAAATCAATACATCTTCATAATTTGGTGTGATTGATCATGATAGCTCCTTGCACATAATTTAATTTCCTTCATCTTGATGTCTTGCAACCTTGAACATGAATGATTAAACTGTTGTAATAATCTTTCTCATTTTTCCCTTGACTACCCTTGAGTGATTTTAGGATCTTCAATTTTCTCGATAGATTTTATAGCTCTCCTTGGGATTTAAAATGATGAAAATTCTATACATATTTATATGCAATTCTTCTAATTTCTTGAAAATAAAATACCAATTTCTAACAATTGAAATTCAAAATTCAAATAAAAAAAATATTAACACCAACATATTCAAATTTGTGGCTAAATTAGGTGGCCAAGGTGCAGAGTGCCCTAGACTAGATCCACCTTTTTTGGGGATCAAAAGTTTCAAGGGAGAAATTATTAAATGCATAGTTTGATTTTTCATGTTTGATTTTCCATGAGATACTTATAAAATGGTAAATTAATGCATAATTAGGTCCAAACACATAGGAGGGAGAAAAACATAGTGTTAAATGTTCAAGGGTGAAATTTTTTTATGCTAACCTCTTGTGACAAGCTTTAAGAAACAAACTAAACTACAAATGAATATGATTCAAATTTTCACTTTAAATAGATGTGGGATAGAAAAAATAAAAAAATATGAATTTTACTAATATGGATCACAACTATATCAAATGCATCAAAGATAATACTACTATGGCAACACCCACCTCCATGTGCTACAAATACTGGGAGGAGTCTAATCTAATATCATTAATTGAAAATGAAATAATTTTATTAAATTACACAAATCTACCTAACATTATTTTAAAAATATAATGATTAAAAATAATCAATCTTTCCTTAATGAAATATGTATGGCCACTCAAACTACATGTCTTTATGTCAAAGGCTCAACATCCACATGTTCAATATCCAATGTAGATTTTAATATTTCTTTACTAATTGCATACATATGGGCTCAACATCATGATATAATTGAGAATTGAATGGATGGTAGATGCATGGTAAACACTCTAAAATTGAAATTTATTACAATAAAATTTAATAATTTAAAGTTAATTTTATATTTCAAAATGAAATATAGTAAATTATTTTTAAATTTGTGCAAATTTATTTGTTTATCAATGTCATATATCTCATCTAGCATCTCATTTGTGAACACTATGTAATCAAATATGGATGTGCCTTGCTACTATCCATTTACATCTTGATCATCCTCAGTCCCATAATCACAAAGAGACCCACATTTTTGATAAATGTGAGGTGAACATTGAGACCTCAAAGACTCATCCTCATCATGCCATGTGTTAGAGGCCTATTGTCCTACAAAAGGGTCTGAGTGGATGAGTTGATAGATTGTAAGGTCTCAACCTCAACTCTCCCCTTCACAATGTAAGAGATCATGACATGCTCAATGTCTTTCCTTGTAAGGGGCCTTTTTGTTTATTTTTGGGCATATTGTGCTCCCACTCTATCCTATGTGGAGCCCCCATATCTACCCTTGAACTCCCACATGTCGAATTAGTTTGGGATCTCATTGAGGACAAAATCCCAATAGATTTTCCTCAAAAATAACTGCAAGACCTCATTTTTGTTTCATGGAGAATGGTCAAAAACCATCCACCAAATATCTCGAAAATATTGTTTATCCCTTGGTGCTGGCACCAATGGATAGGTAACCTCCTGCAAGTGTCATGTAGGGGTACATTAGTTCATGCTCAATGAATAGTGCACACAAGTTAGATGTCAATATTATTTTACTTAATTTGTTCATAGGTTTTTTTGGCATAAAATTGTCTTGCTTCTTCCCTCTTGTTTGAATAGGTGTTAATTTGGTCACTTATCATTCATCTATATGTGAGATGATAGATTCCAATGAAGTGGTGAGGGTAGACTAATGGGAGATTGTTCCACTCATATATCTCAACTTTTCAATTATTTTTTAAAGTTCTTTCTTGTTATTTTTTATTTTCCATAATATTTTTTCTTATTTCTTGAGAGGATATTGAGGCATTGTAGAAGGGGTTTGATATAGTTGTTCTTCACCAAGGGTTTTATGAATTGGTGAATGAGGGTTTTCATGAACTGCTAGGGGATTTTAAATTCCTATAAATTAAACAAAATTCACTCAAAACCATTTCTATCTTTCTATTTAATTAAATTTTTACACTAAAAACTAACAAAACTTACCTCCTTGACTTTGAAGACATTGTGGCAACATTTTGGTGATGAATTGGTAACTTCATAATGTGAGAAAGATCTTGGATGATTGTTATTTTATTTTTTGTAAGTGATAGTCCAAGTCTAAATGAGATCAACATCCTTTTTTTTATGTTTTACATAATGTAAGTGCATTATAATGTGCTCATTGTATGTCTTGTATCCCAATAATAAAAATGAACCAAAATAAATCAAGCCTACAATAGACGAATAAAAAATATATACAAAACTTTAAAAAATAGAGATGAAGCAATGTATGATGACCTCACCTTCCATTTATAGTCATTAAAAGGAGTGAAGAAAATAATTATATTTTCAAAAATAAAATCAAATATTATTATGGCCCCATGTAGTGGGGCACCCTATCTTGCAAGGTTCACATGGAGCACTACATGAGATCAAGTATTGGTTTTTAGTCACTATGAAGTAATAGACAAAGTCCTAAAAAGTGGTCTATCCTATATTTTAGGGTCCAAGTGAGCTTATGTGTGATAGGGAGATGAGTTTTGTTTAATGAAACACAAGTGTAATGAGGTGGGAAGTTAAGAATATTAGCTCAAGTGAAAAACAATTTAGTTTAAATTTTTTTAACATAAACATGAATGAAAACAATTTTATAGTATCTCTTACAAACTATAAAACTTTTGTTATACCATTTTGAGTATCATTGAAGTACTATTTTGTAACTATAGTTTGGTAGATCATAGTGATGGTTGAGCATAAGATTAATTTGTAATTTGATTTTCATACTTTTTTTATTGTTTCAATTTGAAAATTTGATGTTTAC
The DNA here is from genome assembly GCA_007115665.2 of Sequoiadendron giganteum. NCBI lineage: Eukaryota > Viridiplantae > Streptophyta > Pinopsida > Cupressales > Cupressaceae > Sequoiadendron > Sequoiadendron giganteum. The sequence continues at coordinate 40,767,860 of CM021105.1, forward strand.
TAAAATTGAGAATGTAACCTAAAATTATAGTAGTTTTTAAGTGAAAAAATGGTCCAAATCAAACAAGTCAATTAGCCTAGATCTATATTTTCTTTTATTTTGGTCTTAATATTGGAACATGATTGGCTAACTACCTCAAAGGAGAGCCAATATTCTAGGGTTTGGTTCCTTTGTTGAAAAGAGGTTAGAATTTATGTGTGTAATTAATTGACCTAATTTATATAACCCTAGATCTACAAAATGAATGATCATATAGATGAAAATGACAAATTATGTAAATGGATACAGATCTAGGAAGTGCAAATAAAGAGGTACCTATAGATAAAGTTTGATCCTAAAATGGATGAATAGGGACGTGGGTACCCTAGTCTTGATGTTTTGACTAGTTCAGATGCTACATTACTTCGGTATAGTCTACTCTCTACTCTTATATAACTCATTGTTCATGGAAGTTCTAGATTTGATCTACACACATGGAAAGAGGGGAAATGTTGTCTTTTATAGGGGCTTACCTAAGTAAAACCCTAGTTTTGGTGTTTTTAGCTCTAGTTCATCCCATAATAATGGGTCCCAAACTTGGGACATCCTGATTTTTACCTGAAATCACATATTTCTAGAAAAAGCATGATTTAAGCCTTAAGATTTCATCTGAAATGTTTTAATTGAAGATGGTTAAATAAGACCCCCTTAAATCAAACCCCCATGGATAGAACCCCTCTAGTCTTAAAACATACCCACAATGGAGTCTCTTTCACACCTATCAAAGTGATGGAAAAAAATGTGTTTTCTTTACTTTTTGAGGGATTATATAAAGTTATTTAGAAATTATGTTTTGTAAGTAGTAGCTCTTATTATAAGCTTTCCAAAAAGTATAATTTTAAATATTTTTAATTTTATTATTATATTTATATTTTATTTCTTGTGAATGTTGTTGTTTTCATTAAACATCAAGGTATTTATTTCACATGCACAAAAAATAAAAAAATAGAGAAAAAAATTCTAAAAAAATATGTGTGCACTAGGTATTGATGTTCTTGTTTCATAAAAAAATTAAACTTCAATACATATAAAAAAGTTATGAGTGACAACATACACCTATGTCGTCATTATAATTAATTTGACTTCAAAAATTAATTAAAAAAAACTATGCAATAAAAAATTATGAAAAAATATCCAAGCACTAGATATTGATATTAAAAATCTATATTTTAAAAAATATAATTTTATCCTTTCAATAAAGAAATTTATGTGTGACGACATAAACACCACTTTTCTAAAATGTTGTTTACTATAAAAAATAAGTTATTAAAAGTAATGTTAAAAAAAAACCAATTTATTTCTAAATTTTTTAAAATATACATAATTAGAATCTACTCACAAATCCTCACAAATCACTAGTTCACATCATCTCTGAATTATTAATGGTTTAGTTAATGTATGTTTCATAAAGTGAAATTTTAATAAAAAATGTTGATACTAATGTCCAACTTGGTCAAGAAGTAGGACACAATATTGTGGGTTGAAAACTATACATAAGCAAATGATGATGGTATAAATTATGTGCCCTCATAGGGGCAAAGACAAAGTAAATAATAAATTATTTTAATAAATGCAATGATATAAAATAATTTTACCTTAACCATGAAACTCTTGTTGAAGTGATGTAACACCATAGGCTTCCACAAAAATTGATGATGAATGATTGAATTTTCTTGAAGACTTGCAAGAGCTTAGTTCATGGAACATAAATAGATTGTTGTGGGCATATAGAGAAGAGATTGCATGTATATTCACAATTAGAGCATAATAGTGTCTGATTTATCATAATAGTGCACAGTTGTTCAAATGAGAAGGAAAACGTGTTTATATATTTATTTCAATTGATTATTCTAACATAGGTTAGCCTAGGGTTATTCTAAAAACACTTTATGACAACACTCAAAGTGATGGATATTGAAAAAGAACATCCTTAGGACTAGGGCATCCATGCCCCTGTTTGAGAATTTTAAATCCCACAAACTAGGGATGTCAAGGAATTAAATGTATTTCCCAATATGGTCCTAAAATAAGCAATTATGAATATAATTAATTGAATATGCAAAATAGGGTGTCAACATAGTGTGAAATTCTTAGGCGTAACAATTATGATGCTACACTAGTTACAATTTATCTTGTATTAGTTTTTTCTCTATCATTTTCTATGATGCAAGGTTTAGGTTTTAAATAGGTTTAGCCATAGAAGATGATATGTATCTTTCTCCTTTGATCCTATGAATACTAACATCTTATTACTATATTAGCTATAGTAGTTACAATTTGTCTTGTATAATAGTTTCTCTATCATGTTTTTGATGTAGTGTTTACAGTTGAATTAGGTTGGCTATAAAAGATGCTGCGTATCTTTCTCCTTTGAACCTATAGATAGTAGCATCTTATTATTATATTAGGTATTGTAGTTATAGTTTGTCTTGTCTTAAATTTTCTCTTATCATATTTTGTGATGTAGGGTTTATAATTTAAATAAATTTAATAAGTTTGTATTTACCATTTGTCAATGAAAGGTATATATTTGAAATTATTAACATAAAATGTGTTTATGTACAGTCAACATAAAACTTAAAATTGATTTGGTTGAATGCATGTTTGGTCTAAAGTCTTCAATTTACAAAGAATACAAAGTATATTAGCATTTTACATTATATAAAGTAGATAAGAATTTACAATGTAGTGTGAACTTACAATTGATTAAGTAGATAGTTGAGTGCAATTTGTACTTCGTAGGAAATTTTCACAAGCTATAAAAGAAAATTGGACTAGAAAAATGTTTTTATTTATTGCAAAATGTGAGAGGACATGTTGTTGATATGTGCAATTTCATTTGATTGATAGAATTTAAATTATGTTAATCAATTCATTTGAGATGAACAAATGGATTTGATGGATGCTTAAAGTCTTGAATTTTGTAATAAGTTTAGCAATTAACTAATTTGGTTGAATACTTGTTTGGTCTAAGTCTTAAATATGTGTCCTCTTGGTTTGACGGCTTGATTGGTGAGGCTTACACCTTTGAATATATTGATGTAGATATTCATGGAGGAAATGACTAGAAGGGCAAATATCTCTTGATAAAACTAAGTTGATGAGGAGATATGGGACATAACTATTTGTTTGATGGGACATTTGACAATGTATTTCCTTTATAAGAGACTTTATGTGAGGAAAACACTATTTTATCATAGATGGTTGCTTCATGTATAGTTGAAACAATTAATATCTTTATGTTTTAAAGTGATATATATTCAAAACAATTAAAATATATATTTTTCATCTATGAACTTAACATTACAATATAAATTTAAAATCTATTCAAAAGAATACATGTATCAATTTAAAATATTGACACATCGATTTATATATATCATATCTCTAACATACTTTTTAAAGAAACAAAAATTAAATATTAAACCAAAAAAAATTGTAACCATTAATATAGGACTCCTCCCACTATCAGACCTCCTCCACTATCAGACTGTTTTTCATAGGATGATACACTTTCTACGTCAGTGTATAAGATTGCATGATTGATCCGAGGAAGTGGTCTGAGAAATGTACAAATTCCTAGACAATAATTTCATGTGCACACTCGATCCAGCATACCAGATAAACACTGCCGTGAGAATTGTCAAAACAAAACTTCATTTCACATCACACCAGGCTGCCTGACGTTTAGTCCCTACTGGTTAACCCTGCAACGGGACATTTAGTGCCTCAGAAATTGTGGTGTGATAGGATAGTACTTCTACACAATCCCCTCAAACATTTCGCCTTTCCTCAGCTTGGACTACATGCGCATCGTACTCTCTGGAGTTCATCATGGAGCTCACTTCCTGTTAATAAAGCAAAAAGCGACCAACACAATTTGAAATTATGGAGTGGGGCTTCACCTTGATGTTGTCATTCAGGGGAGAGGATTCAATAGTTGTGCACTTTAATTTCACTTTTAATTATTCTATGTGGAAATTTCAAATCACTCTTTAAGTTTTTACAGCAGCTTATTTGACAAGTCCCTGCTTATAACTTTTGTTTCAGAGCCATATCATCAAATATGATGCCACATCAGCATGCTTTTTGTCAAGGTGTCCAAAAAGGTCCAAAAAAAAGTGAGACCAATACTTGTGCATTCACATCATGGATAGTTGAGTGTTGATGTGGTATCACATGATTGGTTGCTTTTTAGATCAAAAGAACACATTTTGTTTAATTATGGGTAGTCAAGTCACAATTATTGAACATTATATAAACAACTATTATCACAGCTATTGGGCATTATATAAACAACTATTATCACAGCTATTGAAACATGCTCAAGTAGTGGGTCCTCTCCCCTAGTTAATAAAATGACACAATAGATAGTCTAATTATGTTATGAAATATTAAAATATTAAATTGAGCTTTGTATTTATTCTATGTCTATTGATTTTCCATTTATTTGTTGAGTATCTATGGTAAATGTGTTTTCTTTAGCTATTTTCATTTATTTGTAGGGGAGAGGATCTGAGCATGTTTCAATAGTTGTGATAGTAGTTGTTTATATAATGTTCAATAGTTGTGATAGTAATTGTTTATATAATGTCAGTAGTTGTGACATGAACACCCTATCTTAAACAAAATGTATTCATTTGATTTAAAAAGCAGTCAATCATGTGATGCCACATCAGCGCTCAACTATCCATGATATGAATGCACAAGTATTGGTAGCACTTTTTTTTTTGGGAATTTTTGGACATTTTGACAAAAAGCATGCTGATGTGGCATCATATTTGATGATGTGGAGCCCTAAAATGAAAGTTATAAGCAGGGGACTTGCCAAGTAAACTGTTTTAAAAAATTGAAAAGGGAGAAGTTAAGATGCAACTACTCATCATGAACAACAGCTTTTCATGACTTTGATAATACGATATTAAATTTCCATAAATCATCACATTCTATAAAAATGGCGATTCAAGAAAGTTTCTTAGCGCACGTCAAATGTAATAAGTACGAATGTTGTTTTTTATTTTTATATTTGTCACATTGTGAGCATCCTCTACCTGGGAGTATCACTGCAAAGAGAAAAACAATGACAATTATACGGTGGTACACAAGATGACAGTCCGCATTCTTTCGATTTGAGAGCTGCCATGATTTTGTTTCATTAAACGACTATTTATTCCTCGGAGGAAGTTCTTTGACAAATTGACATTTCACATATTCGATGCTGCCAGGTGTATAAGTACGTTTAAAGGATATGACGCTGCTGAAACTTCCGTCCATCTGGGAAGGCACAGGGTGCAATTCCAGCTTTTCCACAATGCCCCACATCCACAATTGAATTCCATCTTTTCAATCATGACCCACATTCACAAATTGATTTAAGGATATGACGCTTCTGAAACTTCCGTCCATCTGGGAAGGCACAGGGTGCAATTCCATCTTTTCAACCACGCCCCACATCCACAATTGAATTCCTTCTTTTCAATCATGCCCCGCATTCACAAATTGATTTAAATAAGCCTTTCATGGTCGTGAATCGCAAAGAAGAAAGCCAGTGATCTTGTCTGTGGAGAAAGAAGCAGTAGCAGCTTTTAATTTTCGTTCTTCCCTCTATTATCTCCTCACTGTTAGCAATGGCCAAGTATTTTTTTCCTTCATGCTGTTGCTTCTCATCCTCTTCAATTCCTGAGGAAGCTATTGCTGGGCCTTCCACCTGAGAGCTTTCAGAACCTTCTCAGCCAAAAACCATTGGTCAACCTTCCACTGCCATAGAGACTGATTTTATGAGTTTTCTACACAAATTCAATGATATTAGCCAGCTTAACGATCTGATTCACTTTATCGAGAAGTAGTTAATTAACAAAGTAAGTTTCTCGGCTTTTTAAACTAGAATTTCTGCAGTGCAACAATTTTAAATATATCGTTTGTTTTAGATTTTTTATAATTTATATTTTGACTGTCACTGTTTTTGGATTTGATTGTATATAATTTTTTTTTCAATTATGGCAATCACATTTTTGTGATCTATTATCAAGATGTTAGAAAGTTTAAAGAGAAAGAAAAATAAGATCACGGAATGTAATCCCAAATGTTAATAAAATATCACACAATTGAATCCAGAAACAACAACAGTAACTTTAAACCTACAACGTTATATTAAGTTTACATAGCAAACTTAGGTACCTGGTTTATCAGGTTACTGCCAACCAGACTCCTGTTTGCTGAATAAGGCAGCTTTCTTCAGTGGAATGCATTTTAGTTTACTTGATATCCGTATCATATCCCCTTTGAATTTGAATATATGCATACTCTATCCCCTTTTTGACATTACTTTCTCTTGAACTGTATTATAATTTATAGTCAAATGTCAAAAAAACTATCGAGAATGTCTTGAACTTATCAAAGATATGTCTAATCTTGCAAAGCATATTGTGCGGTTAAATGATCAAATGCCAGAGCAGAAGCACAAACTAAATGAGGCAGTTCAATGCATTGTGGTGGGATGTGCCATGTGTGTTTCCCAATCAACAAGGACAGATTTTTTTAGGTTAGTTTAAATTATTTATTTGATTTTATTTGAAAGTCATATTTTCTATTTATATTGAATCTAAGCATTACAAGTTATTTATTCGAGAACAAAATAATGTTTAGTTCTTGATAATTCAATTTTACTGTAGTTGAAATGATTCGCACTTCCATGATGTGATATAACTTATTGCGTAAGTTATAATAAAATTATTTGAAATAAAATATTAAATTAAGAATCAAAGAATATTGTTTTATACAGATTTTAATTTTGTTTCATAAAAAATCTTTATATTTTAAGCAATATATAAATAAAGATGAGGTAGTGAGAAGTTTTTATCATTGGAATGTACTTGATAGAAATTGTTTAAAATTGCATGTACTTTGAAACTTTATAGTGACAGATTTATGTTATTTTTGTGCGTGTTGTAGTGGTTTTTTTAGACTAACTTGCTAGTGGTAGATTTGTGTAATTTTGATATGCATTGTAGTGATTTTTTTGTGTGTAATGGACCGCAGGAAAATCAAGAGTTGAACCCATGACCTGAGCCACCTAAAACTACACTTGAGAGCCAGTGAGCTAACCCTAGTGATAGTGTGTTTTGTAATGTTAACTAGAGGAGGTTCACCTTAGGAACATGTGTTGCACTAAGAATAAAGTGATTATAATACAATACACAATCTCATCTTGTGTCCTTTATTCATAATCATTGATCTTGATAAATTTTGTTGAATCATTAGATCCAAAAAAAACATAAAATACAAACAACATAAAAATAAAAAACCTAGAAACTAAATTAACTATCCTCTATTTTACTACCACACTTTCTGCCACACCCTCTAACAACATAAATCTTGAGCATTCAATATTTAACAAATTCTTGACCCTCTAACCTATTTATGTTGGAATTATAGGAAAATTCAGCTCTAGGTATCATCAAATCCCACTGTTGAGGATTGTCACTCACTAAACACTTCAGTAGATTGCATAGGCTTCTATTCAACACCTTAGTTTCACAATTGGTTTGGGGATGGTATGTTGAACTGAATTGCAACCTGCTATTGAATTTTTTCCATGGTTTAATAGTTTGATGTCCTTGTCACTAGTTATAATTTTAGGAATATCATGGAAACTCATGATGTCCCTTAAGAACAAATGTACCACTTGACTTGCAACATTTGTCTTCTTACAAGGTATGAAAATGGCCATTTTAGAAAAGTGGTCCACCATTACAAACACTAAATCATTACCTCTTTGGATTTGTAGCAGCTCCAAGATAAAATCCATTGAAATATTAGTGTATAGTTCCTTAGGCACTAGCAAGGACATGTATAGGCCTATATTTTGGTGTCCTTTTACTATTTGGCACACCCCCACAAGCAGTAACGAACTTATCCACATCTCTTCTCATATTAGACCAAAAGAATTTCTCTTAGTTATCCAAAAGTCTTATCTCTTCCAAAGTGTCCACCCAACTCATGCATCTCTCTCATAAGATTTTATCTCCTCAATTCAAGGGGAATGCAAAGTTGAGACCCATTAAATAAAAAGCCGTCTAGTAATAAGAAATCTTCAAGTGGATGCATACTTGTATGGTATTGACCATGTAGAATTGCATAAATGCTACTAAAATATAGATAATTTGTAAATTCACCCTTCATTTCTTCAAAACCAACCAGCCCAGCTCATTACAACTAATGAATGATACCTTCTACTTAAGGCATTTGCCACTACATTAGCTTTTCCTTTCCTATACTGCACAAAAAAAGAATAGTCCTACAAGAATGAAGCCCATTTGACAAGTTTGTGCGGCATCTTATCTTGTGAACTTATGTACTTCAAGGCTTGATTATTTTTCATCAAGATGAATTTCCTATGAAGAAGATAATGCCTCCAATATTTATTCTTTATCATAAGTGGTGTACTTTCTTTTAGCTTCATTTAACTTTTTGCTAAAAAAAGTCCATAGGTTTTCCTTCTTGGCTCAACACTCTGCCTATAGCTATCCTTGAAGCATTGTATTCAATGATAACATTTTTCTCAAAGTTGGGTATAACAAGAATATGTGCTTCTTTAACCTTCATTTTGAGTTGTTCAAAACTCACATTAGCTTCCTTTGTTCAAGTAAAGACGGTCCCTTTCATGCAATCAATCTAGGTGCACTTATGTTATTGAATTTCCTAATGAATCTCTTATTAAAAATTCACCAACCCACGGAAGATCTTCACCTCAGTAATGATTTTTTGGAGTAGGCCACTCAAGAATATCCTTAACTTTTTCTAGATCCATGCTCAACCAATCTGCTGAAATAACACTCCCCAAGAATACTAGAATATTTTTGCAAAATTTATTTCTTCTCTGAGTATGTCAAGTACCAATCTCACATGTTCTACATGCTCCTACATATTTCTACTAAAAAATGAGATGTCATCATAAGTTTCCAAGGTCCAATTTGAATACGTAGTTCATTGTTCACATGAAGGTAGCTGTCGCATTGGACAATCCAAATGGCATCACCATCCACTCAAAAAACCCATCTTAGGTTTTGAAGGAAATCTTCCACTCATACCTTCACAAATCCAAATTTGATGGTATCCACTTTTGAGGTCAATTTTGTAGAAGACCTTGGCACTTAATAGGCGATCTAATAAGTCATCCATTCTAACCAATGCATATCGATACTTCATATTTATTTTTGATCGTGTTAGAATCCATACATAATCTCCATTTTCATCCTTTCTTAGGGGAGAGTAGAGTGGATGTGGCATATAGATTCATGCTTTCTCTTAAAATTAATTTTTCACTAATTCAATAAATTTTCTTCCCATTTTTTCATTTTCTAGAGGCGTGAACCTATAAGTAGCCTAATTTGGTAGCTAAGCACCTAGAATTAGATCAATTTGATGAGTAATGCCTTTGGAAGGAGGTGGACTAATTGGAAGATTAGTTGGTGTCAAATCAAAATATTGTTGCAACAACTTCTACACCTCCAATGGGATTGTTTGTGATTTGGTTTCTCCTTTTTTCAAGGGTACAATAGATGACAAATCTCTCCCTTATATTTTCTAAAAAACTCTTTCTACCCGATTGTAAATAAAGAAAAAGTTGATATTTCAGTTGTTCCTTCCCCCTTAAAAAGTTTCAAGATTTGGAGTTTACCCACATGTTGTATCTCATATGTGTTCTCTTTGTCATGATGAATTATATTTGTCATATAATCAAGGTCTATCTAATAAAAAGTGACAAACATCCATTGAAACTACATCACATAACATATTATTTTCACAAGGACCAATTTTGAAGCCAACAAGACAATATTTATTTACAAGCACACTATGATTTTTCTTCAACCAATTTTTTTTATAAAGATTTAATTTCTGAATGCAAACAAGCTATAATTTGCACCTTTTCTGTACTAAGTTATCAGTAGATCCACCATTTACACTCACGTTGCACATTATATCTTTACACTTGTTTACACTTTATTGTGTTTAAACACACTGTTCTTCTCTAATTAGCTATGGGGGCTTCTTTGTCTCCAACTATCAAGGTTATATTCAACATCAAATTCTCACCCATATTTGCTGCTTCTTCTTCTATCAAGGGTTCTTCTCCTTCTTTTTCTAGGGTCACCATTGCTCTCTTGAGGTTTTGAGGGCAGTTTATAGGACTATCAATCTCAATACAAATAAAGCATCTCAAACATTTCCAGCCTCTAGAAGATTGTTGTCCTCATCTTCTACCTCTAAATCCACCCCTCTTGGAATTCTGGCTTCAGAATATTCTTTGGCTCTTCTTCATTAGTTGATTTGGAGGAATTTCCTCTACCTCTACTCGAATTGTGCCACCTCTTTTGTTTGCCACTGTGCCCAACCTATTCGGTTTTTCTACTACTTTTAAGGCTAATTCTCTTGGAAGTTTGGCTTCACATTATCCTTTGGCTCTTCTTCATTAGTTCATTTGGAGGAACTTCCTCTACCTCTACTCGAATTGCTGCCACCTCTTTTGTTTGCCACTTTGCCCACCGTATTTGGTTTTTCCTTTGCTTTTAAGGCTAATTGATATGCCTCATCCATTATATCCACTTTGAGCAGGGCTAACTCATTTGGATTTGAAATCTAAGTCCATTAATGTATCTGGCAGCTACATGTTTGTCATCTTCTTGCAAATTAGTCCTAATTCACAGCCTCAAAAATTCTTCAGAATGGGTTGATATGGATAACTCCTTTGGCTTCAAATTTTCGAATTCTCTAAAAAGTTTTTGCTTATAATCCAAGGGCATGAACTTAGCTTTTAAATGTTTCATCTTTGACCATAGCTTGATCTTCTCTCTTGTCTTATCTTAACATTTTGGAGATTCTCCCGCTAGAGAGCAACATAAGACTTCATTTCAGATGCTGCAAATTTAACCCTTTGTGGATCAATTTCTTCAGTTCCTTCCATGTCATAGTATTTTTCTAACTCTTGAATCCAATCCAGGAACACCTCTAGATTTAATTCACCTTTAAAATTAGGGACTTTAATCTTAACTATAGTTCCCTGTTTGGTTACACTCAATAAATCTCTTCATGGGTTCTATGGCCTCTCTTTGACCTCTTTGAATTTCTGGTTTTTCCTTAGAATTCTCATGAGGCAACCTAGCCTCAAGGCCTTACAACCTTCTGAGCATTTCATCTGCGTTATCTCTCCATCTTGCATTCCTCTGGCCTCTTCTTTTCCAGAACACATGAGCTCCCCTTTGGGCCATTTTAGTTTTGCTCATATAACAAAATGATGCAGTTCAAACTCTAAGAACCTGCAAATTAGATTTAAAACATGCTCTGTTCTGACTTATCCTTAAGAATATACACAATTTCAACAGTAGAAAATCAAGAAGAAACACATGATAACCAAAAGAAATACATAACCGGTTATTCTTATATCATATCGGTAACTAAAAAATATCAGAATAGCCACAGCAGTGGACAGATTGTAAAATATCGACCATATAACATTCAGCTTCTACTGTTCTCAGTCTCCTCTGACCTTTCATGGATTAGGGGTATATGTGATAGTATCTCATAATGAAAATGGTAAGGGCATTGACAGTGAACCCCTTTCCTTATTACGTTCATTCGTTCATTTTTTTCCCCCCAAGGGACTTCCTCAAATTGGATTTTTCTTCTTTAATTAAATGCAGCTTATATGCCTTCGAACTTGACAGTTCCTTCACCATTATCAAATTCGGGTCTTAAATGGTATTTTCTTCTTCCTAACCAACTACCAAGCTTGAAGATGAAGTCATTGATGCTCATGCTTTGAATCAAGCCCATTGCTATTGGAGTTGTCGTTCTGTTGGGTTGACTGAAGTAACATCTGTTTGGCATGCTTTTATTCCCTGTAATCTGCACAGGAATCGTAAGGTGTCAGAACACCCTGTTTCATACAATAACATAATTGAAATTTCAGAGATAACAATTGGTATCAGGTAATATTATAATCTTAGATTAGGATGTAAATTCAGGGTCTATTTTTTAATGTCAAATTTAATTTTTGAATACTTTGAAGGTTTCTTACTGCTTCCGTGAATGCTGAGAATTTACAAGATTTCCGAGACAAAATAAATCGCTAATATGCCGATCTCACATTGTTGGGTGTAACTGAGATAGAAAGCAGACAACCTAAGATTGCTCCCCAGTCACAGGAGTTTTATGCATACCAGGAGCGAGGTAAGGCCATCCTTCAAAAGGTACTTTTATTTTACTATCTCTTCTTGTTATATTGAGCAAATCCTAACACAGTGTTGCTGCAAAACTTACAGTGGGAATCCAGAGCGGACTGGAAAGTGTAATTCAACTCCTTGATTTGAATGCACAGGATGCATTACCGATTGCTGTGGTTGTGTACGGTCTTGGGGGAATTGGGAAAACTACACGGGCTGATGCTGTTTATGCAGAGATTGAACTCAAAACATATAAACATTGTAGAATTCATATGGATCAAAATTGTAACAAGAAAGATCTTAAAGTCCTCCAACAGCAGAGTTTGTATGGACTGTTCCAACAGAATGTGGAATTGACAGACTGTGACCAAGGTCGAGGAATGATTTGGTCGCTTTGCAAAAAGCATCCCAATCGGGTCTTATTACTTTACATTGACAACGGTCTGAAAAATACAGATCTCAAGCAACTTCTGCCTAATGACTTGCGCAGTTGCCTTCCACTCAGAAGCAGAATACTTGTCACCACTCGAAAAACCTGCACGAGACAGACATATTCAACGCCAGGAATATTCAACGCCAACAGTATCGTGTGAGTTCTCTTCCACAGACACAAGCCAGAAAGATTTTGTTGAAGAAAGCTACCGATTACAACGATGAGAAGAATATTCACGACCTCCTTGAGCTGTGTGGTGGTGTTCCGCTTCTGCCGGAAATAGCTGGTTCGCAACTGGCCATAAGTAGTAGAAATACTATTAATATAGTATTAGAATTGCTTAGAGAAGGGGAGAAGGTTGAAGAGGAAGATATCAGTGACCGTATGATTGACTTTGTATACCACAGATTATTACCACCTCCGAAAGAGGCTTTTCTAGATATCACATCCTTCTTTCATGATTGGCCAAGTAAAAAAGTGGCCTGCATAGTTGGAGAGGAGGAATTCAGAGCTCTAGAAGATGCTTCATTCATCAAGACATCTGAAATGGGTACAAACATAGTTCGAGCAAGAGGAAAAAAGATGTCAGAGCAAAATAGAATCAGAGATCCGGAGACTTTATTAAAATGTTTGAAAGATGAAGAGGTATGTCATAGTTATCACATCTATTCTCAATATTATGAAAATACTTTTCTTATTCACATTCATAATGAAATGTATGATTTATTTTCGTGCAGAAACTCAAGAATTTGAAAGGCATCCTTTCAAATGAAGAATATGAGCAGCCTCCAATCAAAATAAATGAAAATAATCTAAATTGTATGAGCAATTCCTTAAGAGTGCTGTCTTATGAAGGATCACAAATAATATTCAAGGAGAAGTGTCATAAACCATTTAGACAACTTAGAAACCTTGCAATTCTTAGTGATGTTCCTGATTTACCAATGGAGTTTGAGAAACTTAGGCGTCTTGCTAGGTACAAAGGCCCATTCACGCAAGACATGAGTTTCTATGAGGTAAGATCTACCTCTTTAGACCATATTTGTCATTCAATTAGCTTTCATCAGATTGTATAATGACACTTAATCCTTGTTCATATTTTTTGTGCAAATATGTAGCTTCCTCCAATGCTGCTAGCTTTCCACATTATAAGCTCTTCTCAGAGTGGAGTTGCAAATTCTAAAATTCTTCCCAATGTCACTCCGGCTTCTTCATTTGTAAGGTTAGGCTTTTCTGATTTGAAAAATATGCAAAGGTTACCAGATGGAGTGGAAAAGCTATCAAAGTTAGATGCACTGTATTTAATTGACTGCCATCAGTTGAGAGAACTTCCTTCCCAATTGGGGGATCTCAGCAATCTATCAAGGTTGTAGTTAGATCAATGCCATGAATTGAAAGAGTTGCCTTCAGACTTTGGGCTGTTAAAGTTTCACTCCACTCCCACCTCCACTACTTGCCCTTACTGCACCCACGTGCCCTCAATTTCAACTGCTCACGGTTTGGCGACGACTACTGGGCTACCACGCCCACTCTCTCTCCTGTTCGTGGCTTCATGGTCAAGCCCTCCGCAGTCTACCACTTTACCGCAGTCTTGCCTCTCATTGTCGGTGGTTACATGGTGGCGGTCTTCATCACTTACCTTGTTACCGTGGCTTAACTGCCAGTCACCTCCGGTATTGCAGTTAACCGTCAGGAAACCATTACCGTACTCTCACGGTCTTCCTTCCAACCACGTGCGGTACCGTGGTGACTGTCATTTCTCTTCTCTCCAACCGTTCAAGCCATTACCGCTCTACTGCGGTCTGATCACTAGCCATCGGTGGTAACACGGTGCCCTTTGTTCCTTGTTCGTTGACCGCGTCTAGGCGGTTACCGCGACCACTGCGGTCTCTTTCTAAACTGCCATGGTACAACGGTGAACAGTTTCTTTGTTGTGTGCATGGTTACCGCATCCACCATGGCTTCATCTTTTTCTTCGGCGGTTGCGCGGTTGTTTGACTTTTTGATGGCGGCAGTTTGTGCATTGTGCATTGGCAGATAGTTTAGATAAGGGACGTTTTATTTAATCCGATAGGAGTTTTGTTTAGTATGGTTGGGATGAATGTTTTGCTAACATTTTTAATTTCCATTTATTATTGACTGGACCGTAAGCTTAAATATTGGTTTGTTTTGTAATTTTTTTAAGAGAGTGAAGTTGAATCAAGATTGCTCTGAAGTAGCAAAGAATTTTAATGGTTGTTCTTTATTAGAATATAATATTAATTTTTATTCTTGTGTATGTTTGTATTATCTCTGTCATTTCCTTCACGTGGTATTAGAGCCTAAGGTAATTCAATAGAGAGTCTGTAAATCATGGCAGCAAGAACAAGCTTGAGTAATCCCCAAATTCCACAACTGAATAGGAAGAATTATGACTACTGGTCTAGAATAGTGAGAGCATTATTTTGTTCACAAGATTAATGGGATTTTGTAGAAAATGGGTTTCTAGAACTGGCAGATACAGTAGCATATAATGCCTTGACATGAGCAGAGAAAGATTTGTGGAAAGACAATAACAAGAAGGATTGAAAGAGACACTTCTTCATTCTACAAGGTGTACATGAAATTATTTTTCCAAGAATTTCAGCCACTACCAAGTCCAAGCAAGCATGGGACATTTTACAAATTGTATATCAAGGAATGGACAAAGTTTATTATTGCAAAGTTGCAAATACTAAGAACAGAGTTTGAGACTCCGTTTATGAAAGAAAATGAGTTTGTAGATTCATACTTTACTCAAATAATGGGACTGGTAAACTAGATGAGAACACATGGATAGACACTAGAAGATGTCAAAGTTATAGAATTTTTTTTGAGAAGCTTACCCACAAGATTTGAGTCAATTGCAGTCACAACAGAAGAGGCAGGATTTCACACAGTACTCGATTGATGAGCTTTATGCTTCACTTACTTCTCATGAGCACAGGCTCAGCAGAACAACAAATATGTCATTGGAGCATGCATTCAAGTCACAAGCTTCAATTAACCAAGGAAGAGGTAGAGGTAGATCAAATTTCAAAGCAAGAGGAACAAGCTTCAAAAGAGGTGGAAGAAATAACTAGTCAAGTTCAAGTGGAAGAGGCAACAGCCAAAACCCATCTCAAAACATTCCTCAAGGACAAAGGTATGATAAATCTCAGGTTCAATGCCATTACTATAAAAAGTTTGGCCATTATATGAATGAGTGTAGAAAGAAACAGTTTGGTATGAGTAGAAAAAATGCAAATTTTACTAGAGAGAGTCAAGACCATAGACCTGATAAAAGCTCAATGTTTTTAGCCTGTAATGTAGCTCAAGCTAGTGAGAAAGAAGTTTGGTTTTTAGACTTAGGCTATAGTAATCATATGGCAAGAAACTTAGAGTTGTTCACAAGTCTAGATGAGAATATTAAGTCAAATGTCACCCTGGGTAATGACAACAAAGTGTCAATTAAAGGAAAAGGGAATGTTAATATTCTAACCAAGCAGGGGAAGCAAAAATATATTTCTAATATTTATTTTGTGCCTGGTCTTAAACACAACTTGATGAGTGTAGGATAGTTAATTCAAAAGGGTTATAGAGTGTCTTTCAAGAATGGGTTGTGTACTATTTTAGACAAATACCCAAGTGGCCAGTTGATTGCAAAAATTCACATGAAAAACAATAGAATGTTTCCTCTGAGAATTCAGCTAGCTTTAAGCACAAACTTTGCACAAGCACAAGAGGTATCAACTATTATTCAAACTGTCTTTTAGGTAGAGGTAAAGGATGAAAATTGGCTTTGGCACTTAAGATTTGGTCATTTAAATTTTGGAGGTCTAAATTTGCTTCATAGGAAGAACATGATAAAGGGAATTCCATTAATTGAAAAACCCAAGAGAGTTTGTGAAGGTTGCATACTAGGAAAGCAACATAGAGAATCCTTCCCAACAGGAAAATCCATATGAGAAAAAGCCCCATTGGAAATTGTTCATTCAGAAGTATGTGGTCCAATGCAGACACCTTCAATAGGTGGTAGTTTTTATTTTTTGACTTTCATAGATGATTATTCAAGGAAGGCATGGGTCTATTTTCTGAAATAGAAAACTGAAGTGTTTAATTTCTTTTGTCAATTCAATTCTTTAGCTGAAAAATAGAGTGGTTGTTTCATCAAAGTGCTGAGAATGGATAGAGGCGGTGAATACATATCAAAAGAGTTTTTAAATTTCTGCAAAGAACATGGAATACATAAACAGTTCACAACAAGATGCACACCTCAACAGAACAGTGTAGCTGAAAGAAAAAACAAAACCATAATGGAGATGGCTAGAAGTATGTTGAAAGCCAAGCATTTAACAAATGAGTTATGGGCTGAAGCTATGTCTTGTGCAACATATATCATGAATAGATGTCCAACAAAGAGTGTGATGAATATTATCCCTGAGGAAGCATGGATAGGTAAAAAGAACAGTGTGTCTCACATGAGAGTTTTTGGATGTTTCATATGCACATGTACCTGATCAGTTGAGAAGAAAACTTGACAATAAAGGAGAGAAATGTATTTTTGTTGGATATAGTGAAGAATCAGAGGCATATAAATTGTTTAATCCATCAACTAAGAAAGTTATAATTAGCAAGGATGTTCAATTTATTGAAGATGAAGCATGGGATGGAAGCAAAGAGAGTACAA
The DNA here is from genome assembly GCA_007115665.2 of Sequoiadendron giganteum. Taxonomy (NCBI): domain Eukaryota; kingdom Viridiplantae; phylum Streptophyta; class Pinopsida; order Cupressales; family Cupressaceae; genus Sequoiadendron; species Sequoiadendron giganteum. The sequence goes on from CM021105.1 coordinate 40,785,240, forward strand.
TCAATGTTACAGTCAATATCCCTCAAGATGAGAATGAAATTATAGTTCCAGCTAATGTACCTGCTGTCCCTATTCAACCTCAAGCAAGTGGTTAACAATTGACACCAACAAGTACTACAAGAGCAGCAACAAGAGGACTGAAAACGCCAACCACAGGAATAATTTCTAGCACAGGACCTTCAAGTCCACATTTTGTAGATTCGAGTGAATTATCAAATCCAACTTTGGCAAGCATGAGAAGACAAAAAATCACAATCATGAGTGATATTTATAATCAAAATGAAGGTGAGAACAATTCTCAATAGTTTACACTTTTTTCATTTTATTCACAAGCTGAATATCCAATTCATTCTGAAGATGCAATCAAGGAAGAAAAGTGGATAACAACAATGGATGATGAGATAGATTCAATTGAAAATAATCAGACATGGGAGTTGCAAAGTCTTCCAAAGGACAAAGATGTCATTGGTGTCAAATGGATTTATAAGACTAAATTGAATGCAAATGGAGAAGTGCAGAAGCACAAAGAAAGATTGGTGGTAAAGGTTTATGCACAACAACCTGGAATAGATTACAATGAAAATTTTGCACCAGTTGCATGTCTTGACACAGTCATAATTTTATTGGCTTTGGCAGCACATAATTGTTGGCTAGTTCACCAAATGGATGTTAAATCAACATTCCTCAATGGTTACCTAGAAGAGGATGTTTACAGTGAACAACCATCTGGATATGAGATATCAAGACAAGAAGATAAAGTCGACAAGCTGAAGAAGGCACTATATGGTCTGAAACAAGCCCGAAGAGCTTGGTATAGCAGAATAAACAACTATTTCACAAAGAATGGATTTACTAGATGTGAAAGTGAACCAACACTGTATACTAAAGTGAATGATGAAGGTAAAATCCTGATCATATGCCTGTATGTTGACTATTTAATTCTTACTGGAAATCTATCAATTGATTTTTTCAAAATAGAAATGATGAAAGAGTTTGAAATGACAGAGTTGGGTCTAATGAAGTACTTTCTAAGAATTGAGGTAACACAAAATGACAATGGAATTTTTATTTCTCAGTCTAAATATGCAAATGATGTTTTAAAGAGGTTTAATATGTTGAATTGTAAGTCAACACCTACTCCAATTGTGACTGGTCTGAAATTGAGCAAAGAAGACAAAGGATCAAAGATGAATTCAACTTTGTATAAATAACTAGTAGGAAGTTTAATGTATTTAATAGCCACAAGGCCTGACATCATGTAGGCAGTCAGTTTAATCTCCAGATTCATGGAAGCACCAAAAGAATCTCAATGGATGGCTGGAAAGAGAATTCAAAGACACATCAATGGAACTAATTTTTTTGGCATCCATTACACAAGAACATATGATTTTAAACTAACAGGTTTTACTGACAGTGATTGTGCTGGGAGTGTTGATGACAGGAAAAACACATCTGGCTATGTCTTTCACTTTGGCAGTGATGTAGTTGCATGGGCTTCAAAGAGTCAACCAATCATTACATTGTCATTAGCTGAAGCTGAGTATGTTGCAGCCACGAGTGCATCTTGCCAGATAGTGTGGATGAGATGAATACTGTAGGAAATTTAGAATGAGCAGACAAAGGCAACCAAGATTTTCTATGATAACAATTCAGCCATAGCTCTGTTGAAGAATCCTATATTCCATAAATGCAGCAAACACATTGATACACATTTTCATTACATCTGAGAGATGATTAGCAATGGAAAAATTGTATTGGAGTTCTGCAGATCAGAGGAGCAGCATGCATATATCTTCATGAAAGCACTAGGGATAGATTCTTTTTTTTTCAACGAACTAGACTTGGCGTCACGAATGGTGGAAGTTCTGTTCAAGGGGGAGTGTTGGAGTTTCAATCCACTCTCGCTTCTAATTCTTGCCCTTACTGCGCCCTCACGCCTCAATTTCAACTGCTCATGGTTTGGCGACCACTACCAGGCTATCGCGCCCACTCTCTCTCCTATTCGTGGCTTCACGGTCAAGCTCTCCACTGTCTACCACTTTACCACAGTCTTGCCTCTCACTATCGGCAGTTACACGGTGGTGGTCTTCATCACTTAGCTCGTTACCGTGGCTTAACCGCTAGTCACCTCGGGCATTGTGGTTAACTGCCAAGCAGCTGTTACCACACTCCCGCGGTCTTCCTTCCAACCACGTGCGGTACAACGATGACTACCATGGCTCTTCTCTCTGACCGTTCAATCCATTACCCCTCTACTTTGTTTTGATCGCTAACCGTCGGCAGTAACACGGTGCCCTTCATTCCCTATTCATTGACCATGTTTGGGCGGTTACTGTGACCACTGTGGTCTCTTTCTAAACCGCCATGGTACAATGGTGAACCATCTCTTGGCTGTGTGGATGGTTACCACATCCACCGTGGCTTCATCTTTTTCTTTGGCGGTTGAGCGGTTGTTTGAATTTTTTACGGCAGCAGTTTGTGCATTGTGCATTGGAAAATAGTTTGGATAAAAGACGTTTTATTTAATCCGATAGGAATTTTGTTTAATATGGTTGGGACGAATATTTTGCTGGCATTTTTAATTGTCATTTATTATTGACTGGACCATAAGCTTAAATACTGGTTTGTTTGTAATTTTTAAGAGAGTGAAGTTGAATCGAGATTTCTCTGAAGTAGCAAAGAATTTCAATGGTTGTTTTGTGTTGGAATATAATATTAATTTTTATTCTTCTGTATGTTTGTATTATTTCTTCCATTTCCTTCACGTGCAACTTAGGAATTTGACATCATTATATTTAAGCGGTTGCTCTGCATTATGTGTATTGCCTTCTAGCTTTAGGCATCTCACTTCCCTAAAATGTTTGCACTTAGATTATTGTTCAGGTTTGAAAAAGTTGTCATCAAACTTTGGACATCTCAAAAACTTGGAAGAGTTAGATTTGAGCCACTGTTCTGGGTTAGAAGAATGTCTATTAAGCTTTTGAGGTCTCACAAAGATGAAGAAGATGGTTTTGATAGGTTGTTCCATGAAGTTAAAAGAATCATTACCTCATAATATTTGAAGTTCTTCTATTATATTTGATTAAATATTATTTTCAAAGATTCACTCTTCAATTGTTATTTTGGGATGGCTTTCTAATTTTTTATAAAATTTGTATTAACACATGTAAGGTTTGTAATTTTAAGATGGCTTTTTGTTTTTGACTGATATTATTTTCTAGTATATTTAATTTATTTTAAAATTTACATTTACTTGTTCTTTTAATTTAATTAAAACTCATTTAAATTACAATTTTGCAGGATTTTTAGATAATGATTTATTACTATGAAAGAAAAATATTTCTTTATGTAAATATATGTCAATATAATAAATGCATATAAATAAAGTATAAAATAATTTTGATTAATTTAAAGAATTTGGGAAAGGCAAATGTGGAATCAGAGTTATTTTTGAAAATTAAATTTAAAAGAAATGCATACTTAGATTTTGATACAAGGATGGAATATGAATGTTTGATTTGAACAACCATTTTTCACAATATAGAAAATTAATCACCTCATGTCAAATCTGAAATTCTATGTGGGACAAACCATAGTTCAGGATTAATCTTGTACAAAAATATGATCTCTTGGGTACAATTCTAACTTCGTTGAGTGAATGTAGGTTGTTGTGATTCTTTTTCTTTGTTGGCTGTAAGGATTGACACTATTTAAAAATTCCTTAGAATAATTTCTTGAATTGCAAGGGCTCATGATCTCCTCAATCACCCCCCTTGAAAGAATAACTTTGCAACCTTGGCTAGGTGTCAGAAGATTGCAAGCAAGCAATGTCCTAAATGTGAATGTGAATTTTGATGCAAGCAGCGCTCCAAATCGAGATGTTCCTAGGAATCCTTATAATGTTTGAATGCTCTAGGATGATTCTTAGATGTATTTTAGCTTTCAAATTAATGATTTTAAATTCTAAGACAATGAATACTTTACCAAATATGTATAAAGTTGGCTCCTAATGACTAGTGGAAGGCGTGGGATTTGGTAAAATTTTTTTTTTTTAAATTTGAATTTTGGGACATATCCACATTATGTGCTAGTGCAAACTAGCATGTTATTTTCAAAACCAAAATATTTTGGTATAATAACAACACCATTTGGACCATGAGTTGAACAATTAAATGCCTTGCAAGTTTATAAAAAGTGTGTAAGAGAAATAATTAGAAGAGAAAAATTAAATAGATGGATGAAGTATCTCACAATTAGATATACATATATAGAGTAGAGGAAAAAACCTACCACCTAGATTAGTGACGAATGAGTCTACAAATAGGCATGTAACCCCACCAATCTAAATCTAGTGGGATGCGACCTCCATAAAACTCTAAGTGAGAGAGAACACCTTAGCAAGCTTAAATCCAAATATAGGAGTAATCCATATGAGGTGTATGCATAGGAATAGTCTACACTAACATGGACCCTTAAGAATAGGTTAGGTGGGCACAACAAAACTGGGTCCCAACAGATAGGCCTAATGAGGTACCAAAATACAATACAATCTCTCATAAAGCAAAGAAAGGGAGAAAATCCAAAGGGAAAATAATTCCCCCACAAAAGAGAGAAAAAATAAGAAGAGGAACAAAAGACCCCCCCCAACCCCACCCCCACCCCCACCCCCACAAAGATGATGCTTCTATTGAAGTAGACTACATCTAAGAAGAGTGTAGTGTAGAAAAATGTATCCCTTTACATTCTCACACTTAATTTGGGAATGATTGACACTAAAATGGACCTAATGTTGCCTTGATCTAGTGTTGTAATGTGTTACACATTCATATTAGATTTAGGGCTCTTTTTAGCTAAATTGATCTAATTTTTCCTTAATTTAGTGTTGTAAAGTCTATTCATTTACACCTTCACATTAAGTTTTGGGCCCTTGTAAACTACTTGGACTTAATTGTGCCTTATTTAAGGTGTTGTAAAGTATAATTTTACACTATCACACTAATCTAGGGTTTTATTAATTACAATTTGAGCTTCTTTATGTCGTATTTGGCCTTATCTTTCATCCACAAGCCTTAATTAATGCATCTTTCCGAGGATAATCTCGACACATATGTAATTACCAATCTCAATACAGTGATTTTGGATTGTATGGACCAGATTTAGTGATCTAGGACTCATACGCCACCTTGGGCATATGAGTCCCACCTAAGTTTTAGTGCTTCAATCCTAATTTCACATCAATCTATGCATTTCTTGAAAAATATGTCACAAAACCTAGCCTAATGGGACTCATATGCCACAACTAGCATATGAGTCCCATGTGGCTTAAACCTAAATTAAATTCAAATTCTTGGTAGGATTCTATTCTCCTAGATCTGATGTTAGCTTGTAGTGTTGTAATTTAAAGGAATTTGACATAAAAAAGTATAAATACAAGGTTGTTTCAAGAGAGCATTCCTAATAGAAATTTTGTGATTACAAGACTTCACAAGAGTATTCATGGACATTCAAGAGCATATTTAAAGTATTAATAGCTAGATTCTTCATTATTTGTTGCAACAATTCAAGATCCATCATCATGTCAAAGACATAGTGCATCAAGCATGTTGTTGAGCTACTGTTAATGATGCAACATTAAGATCCATTTGTAAGAATTTTTTCACATCCAATTTGAGATCAAGATCTACATTCTTCATTGCCACTTCATGTTTAGTTTGTAGATTCACATTACAAGAAATCATCAAAGGTATCATCAATTCATGTTTCATGTTTCATGTCCTTATTTCATTGTTTCATCATTTGTTTAACTATCTAAATGGGGTTTGACCAAGGAAAACCCCTATTCCCTAACAAAACAACACTTTTCTCTTTGTGTGTTTGCAGGTTTATAGATTAAAGAAAAAGTGGATTTGAAGCCTTCAAAAGTATGGGTATGTGTAGGATCATGATGGACTGAAAAATGGTGATATGATGGCCCTTGTGGCTGACGACTTTTTTTTACCCATAATTGATGAAACCAAAAGGGTTTCTAAAGGAGATTCTTAGCTTTCCACCAATAGGGTAAGTGCACCAAGATGGTTCCCAAAAAGGGGACTTAAGTGGACAGCTTTTTGCTGAAATTGGGAAATACTGACCTTGGATGTGAAATTGAGGATACTTAGACTGAAAATTTTGAGATGGAACAAAAAGAAGGATTCAAGTGCTCCAAGTCTACTTTCTAAACTACTAATTTATTTTGAAAATGATTGATATTAAGGGGTTCAAACGAGGGACATACACAAATTGGTGTTGTTTTTGTTAGAAAAACATAACATAGCAACTCTTGTACGACCCTCGTACGGTGAACTTTTTTTTAGTATTTTTAAAATCACAACAGTCAGAAGTTAGCTAGCAGTATGTAGTTGATGCAAGATTTTTTTGATAATTTTTTACAAATTTGTGAAGTGGACATATCCTAAAAATAGAATTTTGGTCATGCTACCCCTACAAATTTTGGAAACTAATTGATTTGTTTTTTTTTTAATTTTTTAATTTTGTAGAATGGAGTCTAGTTTCTAAAAATGTAATTTATTTGAAAAATTGATGAATGGTTAATTTATAATGAAAAAAATACCAAACACTGCTTTTTGGCAGAAAAAAGACATACAGATAAAATAAATTATGGATGAAAGACTTAACATTTTCAGAACATGAAAAAAATTACATCATTGGATAGCTAAGAGATAACCCAACATTACCCATGTGCTCGATTTTTTTGATATTGAACCACGTGCAATCCTAACGGTGAGCACGAACTCGATTATGAGAAATATGGTGGATTTCTTAAGAACACATCTCTAGTCATTGGGAATGCCCTCCAAACCTTTGGGTTGGAATTCCAAGGCAATACCAAGCTTAAAGTTTGGTAATTCTCAAAGCAAGATATAACGCGAGCGCATTATAACGCGAGCGCGTTATAACGCGCTCTCGTTATAACGTGCGCGCGTTATTTCTCTTTTTACATGGTTTTTGCTTCTGCGGGGAACATGTCTACTAATCCATAATGCAAACGTGTTAT
>CM021105.1:40792393-40821795 GCA_007115665.2 Sequoiadendron giganteum
TTGTCCTATTTGAAAAAATGGGTGCAAGAAATGGGGTCTCTCGGTGATTTACATCATCGGGAGACCCCATTTTTTGGACCCATTTTTCAAACAGACCACTACATTGCCAATTTCATTGAATTGGCAAGCTAGTGGGCCCACTAGCTTGGCAATTCGATGAAATTGACTCCCTACCAAACTCTCTTTACTTCTCTCTATCTCACCTCTCTTTCACCTCCCTCTCTCTCCCTCCATACCTCTCCCTCTATCTATACTTCCTTATCTACTCTTTATCTCTCATGTATCTCTACCTCTCCTTCCCTCTCTACTTATCTTTTTCTCTTCTTTCCCTCCCAACCTCTCTCTCTCTCTCCCCAATCCCTCCCTCCCCAATCCCTCCCTCCCCTATTTCTCTCTCCCCCTATGAGGGTTGAGAGTGTAAGGTTTAGTGTTTAAGGTATAGGGTTGAGGTTATCGGGTTAATTGTATAGGGAATAAGGTTTAGGGTTTAGGATATTAGGTATAAAGTTGAGGGTATATGGTATAGGGATGATGGATGAGGGTTTAGGGTTTAAGGTATAGGGTTGAGGGTTGAGGGATAGTGTTTAGGGTTGAGGGTATAAGGTTAAGTGTATAGGGTATATGGATTATGGTTTAGGATATTGGGTATATAGTTGAGGGTAATGGGTTGAGGATATTAGGTTTAGGGTTGATGGTTTAGGTTTTAGGATTTATGTACAAGTTTAAGGGTTGAGGGTTGAGGTATAATGTTCAGGGTTAAGGGTATGAGGTTAAGTGTATAGGGTATAGGGATTAGGTTTTAGGTTGTAGGGTTAAGGGTGTAAGGTATAGGGTTAAGACTTGAGATTGTAGGGTTTTATGTTTAACATTATTTCTAAACCCTAAACCCTAAACATTATCCCTGAACCCTTAACCCTATAATTAAACACTAAATCCTACATTAAACCTTGTACTCTAAACCCTCAACCCTAAACCCAATACCCTCAACCCTATACTGAATATTCTGAACCCTAATCCCTATACTCTATACAATTAACCCTACACCCCCAACCTTGAACACTTTACCTCAACCCTACACCTTCAACCCTCATCCTTATACCCTATACCTTCAACCTTATAACCTAAGCCCTGAACATCATCCCCCAACCCTATACTTAAACCCTAAACCCTAAAACCTCAATCTAAAACCCACTACCCTCAACCCTATACCCACTATTCTAAACCTTAATCCCTATACCCAATACACTTAGCCCTATACCCTCAACCCTATACCCATTATTCTAAACCCTAATCCTTATGCCCTATACACTTACCTCCACTCTCTCCCACTCTCCCCCACTCTCCCACTCTCCCACTCTCCCCCACTCTCCCACTCTCCCACTCTCTCCCTCTCTCCCTCTTTCTCTATCTCCCACTCTCCACTTCTCCCCTTCTCCCACTCTCTCCCACTCTCCCCCTCTCTCCCTCCCTATGTATCTCCCACTCTATCTCCCACTCTCTCCCTCTCTCTTTCTCCCACTGTCCCCTTCTCCATCCCTCTCTATCTTCCACTCTCCCCCTCTCTCCCTCCCACTCTCTCAGAAACCCCTATACTATCAAAAATACACTAAGAAAACTTAATTTAACATAACGCGCTCGCATTATAACGCAATTGAATTTTGTAGTTTACTAAAATGGTAAAAAAATCAATATACCGGTGATTTGAAGGCCCACAGTCTACATATTCCCCTGGTTTTGCGCGTGCTCTGACAAAAAATATATATTTGATGATGTTGTGAAGTGTGCAAGCATATTTTTCACTTTCCATCATCTTTTCCATGATCTTTTTACCACCTTTGCATGAAATAGCAGAGTCTCGATGTTGAAAGACATATAATATCAATTGAAGTTTGAATTCCATTGAAAACTGATATACAATTGAAGTGTGGAAGGGAACAAGCTTTTGAACAAGTCAAATTGTTGTGGAGTTTAAAGAAAGAAGAAGCTAAGGCTACATAATTGGGTTGAATTCCTCCATTTGAAAGTCTGGTTTTTAAGGTATGTGAAGTCTTTACAAATTTTCTTTCATTCTATTATGGCTTGCTTTCATTTTTGTTTGTCATTATAACCTTAGGTTGTCAATGCACATTTGAAATTACCAAATTATATACACAATTATTTACACTTGCCAATTACCATTTTGCACTTGCCAATTATAGAAATTCAGAACCATTCACCAAAATTCATCCTTTAAGACCATTCCCAGACCATTCCAAAGCATCAAACATCTTCAAAATACCCTGCACAAGGTCAAAAGTTCATTACATAGACCAGTCCTTCAACAATTGATGGGGAGTCTTATCTTTCAAGAGAAATCTTTCTCTTCCCAAGACCTATTCTTTGGTCTTCCTAGGGTATTCCTCTTTACCCTACTCAGGGATCCCTCCTAAACCCCTCTCACCTCATAAGACTCTCCACCAATTTCAAATTCTTCACCATTGCTCTCAATTCACCACTAAGCTTCCCTGGGCTCCACATTGACCCAAAGTATCCTAACCACTCGAGGGGATACAAAAGGGTATTCTCAATATCCCCTTGTTGATTTGAATCCTCACTGATCCATCTCATAGGATTCTTTCACCTTGTACCCATTGCTTTCTTGAAAAACCCAATGTTAGGCCTTGTAGCCTTTTGCCCAATTAAGCCTCCTAGAACCCGTTTTCTTGGATTTTCTCAAAAATGGTCTTAACAACCCCCAAATATTTTTATAGATTATTTCTAGTGGTAGCATAGGCTTCAATATTTACCAGGTGTTTAGTCCCTTTGGCATCTGTACATAGGACTATCCTCATACCCCCTATTTTCGAGGGTTTCTAGGGTTCTGGCTCCTTTTTCCAACTTTGAAAGCTTCAATGAGCTCCTCAACTCTCCTCCTTGCACACACATGTCTGGAATATGTGTGCCCACACTCTCTTGCTCTTGATTGGCACAAACTAGTCCATTTAGCAACTTTCTTTACTGTTGTCTTCTCCAAGCCACTAGCCAAAATGCACTTGCACTTGCCTAGTTCTTGATGAATTCACCATCTCCCCTACAAACCAAGACACCACACACCATATGTACACTATAAAAACATTCACCTACTTGATTCCAATTTTCCATGGTAGCCTTGCCACGAGAATTCAAGTGGGGATCATTATTTCCAAAAACTGGCATGAATTGGCTATGAGACCAAAAACTCTAAAAACTTGCAAAATGGAAAGCAATTGAACTAAATGGCTAATATAATGCTTCACACAGTAATTAAGTGTCACAATTGAAATACTCAAACCATTAGATAGGTCCTTTCAATCCATTCTTGACTGGATGAAGGCACAAAAACAGAAACTCAATGAAATTTGCACTCTTCCAACTCACAAATTCCCCTTCCAAAACTTGAAATCATACAATAGCTTTCCCACATGCTCAATTAGGGTTTTTATGACCTTATATACCTTTCTCCCACGTGCTAGGACCCTTGTGTCAGGCTTAGAGGATCATTAATGCCCTTTTCCCACTTTTAGGACAAATTGCCAAGTCTACATGGACTAATTTGCCTAATTTCATTATTCAGGCTTCTCCAAACTTCAAGGCTCTAGACTACCCTAAGTTTTCCTTAACTCACACATCAAAAACACTATTGGGACTTTACATCATAGTCCTTATTCCCTTGGTGGTTGGCTAGAACCATCAACAATAAAAGACTACTTTTGTACAAGATGATTGTAAATATTATTTAAATGAAGCCTTCAATGACATATTTTTCAATTATCTTGAATGGATACATTTTTTAGGAACTAATATTCATCTCATTACCATGGTATAGAAAAAATTATCCGCCATGCCGAAGAAAAAGACAAAGAGGAAACTAACAGACAAAGAGAACGAAACCTTGAAAGAAAAGGAGAGAGTTCGGGTGGCGGCATATCGTGAAAAGAAGAAATTGGAAACGATTGATGAGAACAACCCGATTGTAGAGGAACCTCAACCATCAAAAAGAGAACGGGAATTGGCAACACAAAAGGCACGAATGCGAAAGCATCATCGTAAGACAGATTTAGATACCATAGTTGGAGACACACCCTCTACGACAAGTGAATATGAAGGGACACCATTAAGCACAAGCGAATATGGAGGGACACCATCTAGCACAAGTGAATATGGATGGACACCATCTACTGCAAGTGAATATGGAGGGACACCATTTACCACAAGTGAATATTGTTGGACACCATCCAACACATCTCAAGTTGAGAGTACATCATCACTCAAAATTTGATATAGAAGGTATGCCATCATTCCCATGTGAACCTCAAGGTATGTCTTCTTCTCCACCCTCGATTGAAGGTATGCAATCTAGCCCACCTCAATTAAATATTGATGAAATTCCTAATGTTGAGATGTATGTACCTAGGAGAACACCACCAAGAATTTTGTGTAGAAAACCAAAGTATTTGATGAATATTGATGATGAGATTTTGCAACACATGGAAGGTAAGATTTCAACACGCACTTGTAGAAGATATGCTAATAAGATTTGGGAAAGATTCTTTGAAAGGCTAAATGAGACCGCAAGATGTCAACTATTTGTTCAAATGATGCGGGGTGTAAAGTATAGGAACATCATGAATACTCTTGGGTTGAGAACATCGAATGCATCGAGTGAAGACACTATTGTGAAGAATCTAATGGATGCTTATGAGAGTGTGGGTAAGACCTCACGCTCAGAGGATAGTAATGTCACCCGACGTGTGATACATCGACTTTGGTAAGTTTTCAAACAAAGAGAGCTCGCCTAATTAGAAAGACTAGTGAAAAAATAGGAATTAGTAGAAAAACTTTATCAAGAGCCATTCAAAGGCGGCAAAGAATTGAGGGCAAAGATACAAATGAATTATGGGCATTCTCGGGGAGACTATCATGAAAAGATAAAGAAGTTGTCGAAGCCTTGAGAACACTAATTGAAGAGCATTGGAAGAATAACACAAGGCCATCTCCAAATCAAAGGGATGTGGTAAGAAGGAGTATCGGTAGTCGGAATCATGAGCCACATCCAAAGCATTTTTTGGATATGAGTCAAACCCAAATTTTTCGGAAATTTGAAAATGATTATCCTGAAATTAGTATTTCTCAAAGATATTTTGAACTGATTAAACCTTTTTATGTCAAGATAAATCACACATGCACTACTTGTTGTTGTAGACTACATATTGAATTTTCTAACCATTATGATGTTTATCGTTCTATATGTTTAGATTTGCATACTAACGATGTTTTGCAGGATTGTGGCATAGAAGCCCCACCAAAATCTTCAAGAGAGTTCTTATCAAAATTTTTATGTCAAATAGAGGATGGCCAGATATTCTATAGGACAACATGCTTGGATGGTTCATGCGAGCGTTGCGGTGGCTTCCAGCGTATGCCAGTATGTCAACATATGGAAAGCACAGATGAGGTGGGACAAAAACTAGTAGAGTTCGGGAAGTATAAAACAGTGGCATATGCTAAAAAAGATGGGTCTCACGCAAAAAGGTGTGATTTGGTTATTGAGAAGATTCCGGTGTACAAATTTATGACCACATTTCGTGATAGTATACTGTCTGAGTATGCAATGCATACCCATAGAGCCCGATGGTTGGACACCCAATTCAAGCTATGCAAGGACACCTTTCCAGTTGGAAGCATAGTATCCATGGTTGACTTTGTAGAGAACTACACTCTACAACCACAACATGAGGTGTAGTCACAATATTACAACTCTACACAAGTTTTGATATTTGTGCACATAGCATTCATTCATGCATTTGATAGTACAGATGAGCAAAGGAAGGTAATGAGGGAGTACCATGTTTACATTAGTGATGATTGCACACATTCTATAGAGTTTGTGCAAGGTTGCTTCCAGATGTTCTACAGTGGTTTGGCTCACAAGGGCATAGAATACGATCAACATATAATATGGTTTGATAACTGTCCAACAAAGTTCAAGAACTTGCGCATGTTCTACTGGTTGTGTAGGGTGCATGTCATTACAGGTGTTCAACATATGTGGAACTTTTGTGAGGCTAGACATGGAAAGGGGGAGCATGATGGTGCAGGAGCATGGGTGAAAAGAGCATTAGCATGAGAAGAGTTAAAGTATAAAGACAGTGGAAAGTTGATAGATGCAAAATCAATCGTCGAGTGGTGTAATGCTTTGATGGGTCTAGGTAATGAAGGTACATTTTCAGTTCGTAGATTTTTTTGGTTGATGGATGATACTAACATTGCACCATATGAAGACTGTTGTACACTAATAGGATCGAGTGAGGTACAATCTTTCCTTAGCTCAAATACAGGTTCATGGAATATCGATACATGAAAGATGGCATGCTTTTATTCTTCATGTACAATGCAAGACTGGAATGATTGTGAGTCAGGGGAGTGGGTTGACAAATGGTTCACAAGTTATCTTAGCCCACTTCACACGTATCACCCTTCGATAGTATTGGAACTGACATAGATAGAATCATCGGTCGATTTTGACCACATATCAAATCTAGTTCAACGAGGTGATATATCTACTTTCTTAGTTATTGAAATTCCATATCGTTAGATCTTTGTACTGTATTCGTACTGTTGAAAAATTCCAAGAGATATTTTGCACATATCAATGTAGGGCATGCTTATGCAGTTATTGCAGATGAAGACAATGAAGAGGGAATAGACTATTACTTGTGTCATTGTGTTTAGACCAAAAAGAAATTGGAGGCCCCACTTATAGATGGAGAAAACATCGAATACCCTACAGGCTCAGTTGTGGTTACTGGAACATGGCTTAGAAGGTACCCACATTCAAGTGTTAAACATTGGCTATTTCAGGACTTTGACATGCATCGTAATATTCTTCATTACTCGAACCTTGTTGTGGAATCCAATGTTCATTTGACCAAATATGGGGGTAGACCTTTGAACAAGACGTTATGGAAGGTCCGTGAGTCTGACCATGAGGCAATACTTGACACAATAAAGAGTAGAGTAGACCTAGATGGTTCATTGGATTAATTTGTAAGTATATGCACATTGGTTCTTATTAATTTATACTTGTATGCACATTAATTTGTTTGATGCCAATGCTATCATCTTCTTTTACAGTGATTGGTGTCCCCTTGCAAAAAATGCTGATATATGAGCCATCGAAGAGAATGTCAACCAGAAAAGCAATGCAACATCCTTATTTTGATGCCTACATGCAACATCTGTAAGTGCCTTCCATCTATTTTGATTTCATTCCCATTTTGGATGCTCTTTCTTTTTCTATTTTACTTTGCGTATTTGTAAGTAAACTACTAAGGGTTGATTGATCTTTCATTGCAGAAAATGCTGATTTAAGAGCCATTATCAAAAATCTCAGCGAAAAAATCAATGCAACATACTTATTTTGATGATTTTGACAAATCTCAATTTTGATTTCAAGCCATTATAAGAGATCATGTGAAGCTTAGCAAGGGAATCTCAAGTTACTCAGTTGAAGTTAACCTCATGATGAGCACCTATGTTGTAGACATTTAAAAAGAATCTTGAATGTATGAGTGACATTGTAAAAGATTTGAGAGAATGAAGTGCCAGAGGCATTGTAATAAGATTTAATTACATAATGAGATATACTCAAATATTGTAAGGTTGAAGTTCATGTTTGGTTTAGTAGCACCTTGTTCTATAAATGCCTTGAGTAGGAAAATTTGCAAACTTTGAATTTTGAAATGTAAACAATGTGAAAAAGGTCATATAAAGGTCATGTAAAAAATTTGTACACATTTTATTGCAACTCGTGTGAGAAAGCGGACTGTTCCAACACGTCCTAATAGGTATGTTTATGGTAGGCATGGTCCTCTTTCACATTGAAACATGTGGAATCGCTCCGAGCTATGTTCCACGAGATCGATCCCTTAAGGGTCCAAAGTGCAAAATAGCTGCAAACTTTAGCATGCTACTACGTGGATACCGTGACACTTAGAATCTTCTCATCTGATCCTACAGAAAGGTGTTGGACCCCTCTAGAAAAAAATCTCTCGATTTTGGCTATCTTGGAGTGGTTTTCTTGTGGCAGCAGATTTTCACTTGATGGAAAACGTGTCAAATTCAAGCTGTGTAAAGTTGCAAAGTGGTGCAACTTTCGCTTTGCAAATCGTGTGAGCAAGCAGACTATTCCAACATGTTTGAATAGGTATGTTTACGGTAGGCATGGTCCTCTTTCGCACCGAAACACGTGGAATCACTCCGAGCTATGTTCCACCGGATCGATCCCTTAAGGGTCCAAAGTGCAAAATAGCTACAAACTTCAGCATGTTATTACTTGGATACCGTGATGCTTAGAAACTTCTCATCTGATCCTATAGAAAGGCGTTGGACCCCTCTAGAAAAAAATCTCTCTATTTTGGCTATCTTGGAGTGGTTTTCACGTGGCGGTGGATTTTCACTTGATGGAAAATGTGTCAAATTCAAGCTGTGCAAAGTTGCAAAGTGGTGCAACTTTCGCTCTGCAACTTGTGTGAGCAAGCGGACTGTTCCAACACATATGAATAGGTATTTTTATGGTAGGCATGGTCCTCTTTCACACTGAAACACGTGGAATCACTCCGAGCTATGTTCCACCAGATCGATCCCTTAAGGGTCTAAAGTGAAAAATAGCTGCAAGCTTCAGCATGCTATTCTTGGATACCATGATGCTTAGAAACTTCTCGTCTAATCCTATAGAAAGGAGTTGGACCCCTCTAGAAAAGCCTCTCTCGATTTCGGCTATCTTGGAGTGGTTTTCTCGTGGCGGTGGATTTTCACTTGATGGAAAACATGTCAAATTCAAGTTGTGCAAAGTTGCAAAGTGGTGCAACTTTCGTTCTACAACTCGTGTGAGCAAGCAGACTGTTCCAACACATCCAAATAGGTATTTTTATGGTAGGCATGGTCCTCTTTTGCACCGAAACACGTGGAATCACTTCGAGCTATGTTCCACCGGATCGATCCCTTAAGGGTCCAAACTGCAAAATAGCTGCAAACTTCAGCATGCTATTACTTGGATACCGTAATGCTCAGAAAATTCTCATCTGATCCTATAGAAAGGTGTTGGACCCCTCTAAAAAAACCTCTCTCAATTTTGCCTATCTTGGAGTGGTTTTCTCATGGTGGCGAATTTTCACTTGATGGAAAACGTGTCAAATTCAAGTTGTGGAAAGTTGCAAAGTGGTGCAACTTTTGCTCTGCAACTCGTGTGAGCAAGCGGAATGTTCCAACATATCCGAATAGGTATTTTTACGGTAGGCATGGTCCTCTTTCACACCGAAACACATGGAATCGCTCCGAGCTATGTTCCACTAGATCGATCCCTTAAGGGTCCAAAGTGCAAAATAGCTGCAAACTTTAGCATGCTATTAATTAGATACCGTGATGCTTAGAAAATTCTCGTCTAATCCTATTGGATTGCATTGAGTCTATCTACAAAAACCTCTCTCGGTTTTGGCTATCTCGGAGTGGTTTTCCAGTGGTGGTGGATTTTCACTTGATGGAAAAAGCATCAAATGCAAGCAGTGCAAAGTTGTAGAGTGGTGCAACTTTCGTTCTGCAACTTGTGTGACCAAGCGGATTGTTCTAACATGTCCAAATAGGTATGTTTACACTAGGCATGGTCCTCTTTTGCATCAAAACATGTGGAATCGCTCCGAGCTATGTTCCACCGGATCGATCCCTTAGGTTGGAGGAGTCTTAAGTTGCAAATTTGTAAGTTGTTTAAAGAAACAAATTTTAAATGATATTGAATGGCCCACTTAGCAATCATTGCATCTAAGTGATGCTCATAGAGGTGAGATACTAGGCCTTCCTAGGAGGTCACCCATTCTAGTATACTCCAGCTCAAGTGCTTAACCATGAAGCTTTTTCCCCAAGAAGGATAGTGGAAAAGGAAAAATCCAGTGTACTTTTGATGAGTGGAAAGGAATTCCTAACACACATGAAGGAGGAATAAGGAGTTGTCTATGCAATCATGTTAAAGCCAAAGGAGGAGGAGTCACCTAGTTGGCTACCACCTAAGAGGGCAATCAGTCATCAAATTAACTTTACCAAGAGCAACATTGCCTAACAAGGCTGCATACAAAATGACACCGGAGCAGAACAAGGAGATAGCAAGGCAAGTTCAAGAACTTTTGGACCAAGGGTTGATCAGGAAAAGCATATTCCCATGTGTTGTTCCAGTGGTGTTGGCACCTGAGAAGGGAGATAAGTGGAGAATTTGTACTGATTCTAGGGCCATAAATATGATAACCATTAGATATAGGTTTCCTATTCCTAGGATAGAAGACTTAATGGATTGTTTAGGGGGGTGCTAGGTACTACTCCAAGATTGATTTGAAAAGTGGCTACTATCATATTAGGATGAAAGAGGGAATAAGGACTATGATATAAAGTCCCAAGAGTGTTTTTGATGAGTGAATTGGAAATAGGTTTGTTAGGGGCTTGCGGTTTGGGTAAGTCTTGGACAGTGTGAGCATTTTGAGCAATGTTGCCTTGGCTATTTGTCCTAAAAGTTGGAAAATGATGTTAATGATGCTCTAAGCCAGATCGAAGGGTCCTAGAACATGGGAGAAAGGTATATAAGGTTAGAAAAACCCTAATACCTGGGTTGGAGGATTGTTTTCATGAATTAGAACTTGGAGAGTACATTTTTGTGATTAGAAGAGAGCAAGTTTTCATTGAATTTCTATGTTTGAGCCTTCATCCAGTCAAGAATGGATTGGAGGGACTTATCTAATGCTTTGAGTCTTCCATTTGTGTCACTTAATTATCTTGTGTAGCATTAGATTAGTCATCTAGACCGACTGGTTATCTTTTTGCAAGTTTTTGGTTTTCTTGGTCTCATTGCCGGTTCAGGCCAGTTTTGTGAATAATGAGTCCCACTCGACTTCCCATGGATTTCCTCTCATGGCCACTTGGAATCAAGTTGGGGAATATGCAAATAGTGTACATATAGGTTTTGGGGTCTTGTTTTGCAGGGAAGGTGATGAAATCATCAAGCACTAGGCGAGTGCAAGTGCATTCTGGCTAGTAGCTTGGAGAGGACAGCAGCAAGGAGAGTTGCTAAATGGATTGGTTTGTGCCAATAAAGAGTATCGGAGTGTAGGAACATGTATCTCAGTCATGTGTGTGCCAGGAGGAGAGCTGAGGAGGTCGTTGAATCCCTCAAAGAAGGAAAAAGAGCCAAAAACCATAGGAACCCTTGAAAATAGGGGGTTTTGAGGACAATCATATGTACGAAAACTTGTAGGACCTAAGGCTTGGTAAATATTGGAGCCTTGATGATCAAAAGAAAGAATTTACAAATAGATTTGGGGGTTGTTAAGACTGATTGTGAGAAAAGTCAAGAAAACGGGTTCTAGGAGGCCAAATTGGGGCAGAAGGCTACAAGGCCTAAAATTGAGTTTTTCAAGAAAGCGATGGTAAAAGGTGAAATAATCCAATAAGATGGATCAATGAGGAGATAAATCAATAAAGGGACAACTAGGATACTGGCGCAGTGACACCTCGACTCTTGAAATTTATGACAAGCTTCATAATTTTGTAATGTTTTAGTCATTTAGAATTTTGTGGGACCATGTTAAGAAATGGTTAAGTGTTTAAAATTGCAATAATATATTCATCAAAAGGATTAAATGACAGTTGTAACCGAATGGGAATATCGGGTAGATGAACAATTTGTCTAACTACCCTAGAATCTCTATAAAGAGACAACATGTAACCGAATACGGGGAGATAGAGGAAATAGAGAGTGCAACTACGGGAAAACAAAAAAGAGAGTAAACAAGAGGGAGAAGAAATCAAAGCATGTATGTTTTTGAAGTGTTAATATCTAGAATTCATTAAAGAGGAGTTTCCATTTCCCGTCATGTCGTTCTCTCTATCTTTCTTGGTTTATTGTTTTGCAAATTGTGAATGCAGATTAGTTTTGAAGGATTCGCTATTATTTTGAATGTCATGGACCTCTTATTTTCGGGTTTCTTTATGATAGTCCCGAATGGAATGGGAAAAATAGTTTCAGTTGACAGGGAATATATGTAATATAACCGAGTGTGAAATTCTTGTATGGTTTTAAATGTATAACGATTTTCAAAGAAACCATTACATCGCTCGACCATTGTGTTTGAGCAATGTGTGACTCGGGCTTTGAACAGTGGAAAGGTGGCGGATAGAGAAGGGTGGATGAGCCACTATCTTGTGTTGTTTCCTCTGCATCAGAATGGTATCAGAGGCAGAAGGTTCTGAGCATGTAGAAGGCAATCTACACCAGGAAGTAGCATGGGTTCTTGGTTGCAAGTTGATCCATCCAAGCTATAGGAAGGACGCAGTTGTTCTTGCATGTGTGAAGATCTCAAGTTGGGGTCTTCGTATTGTCTACACCAAGATGAAGCTAGGTAGAAGGTGCAATGAGAGCAACCACTAAGAGAAGGGTGGGAAGCATCTTCCAGAATCTTGTGTGGGTAGGATGGTAGTATTCAGGATTCAATGGTAGTATTTATATATATAAATATTGTGATATTGCTATCAAGATTCAATCGTGTAGTTTTACAAGTCAAACTCATTGACCCATGATTCATCAGTAGTGGTTCACAAGAACCCATCTCTCATGATAATGAATGGTTCATAAGGAGGAAGATAAATCTTCATACATTTCTTCTATCACAAATGAGATAAGTGCTTGGTTTCATGAAGGTCATGAGACAACCATTAATGGGGAGTGGATACATGAAGAACTAATGGAGAATGATAATGGCTTCAGACCTGCTATAAAGGAATTTTTTTTTCATTTCAATGATGCAAGAGGTTTTTGGTTTCACTACCAAAATGAGCCTATGAAGAATGCATGTGAAACTCCTTTTGACCTTGAGGGTGTACTTACTCCATCTCAAGGATCATGCATTGAGGATGACATAGATCAATGCTACGGCTAACCAATTAATAATTATACACATGAATAAGTCAAACATGTACATGTCAATAAGGGAACTACAAGTACTCATTAACATGTAAGCCTCAAAAATTATACAAACGAATACATAGTATACACAACTTAAACCAAAGTATATGCACGAATACAAGGTATATGCATGAAAACATGTAAGCCACAAAGTATACAGGGTTGATGCAAGAAGTTGGGTCCACAAAAAGCTCAAAAAGTGGAAGTGTGTTTGCTGTTTTTCATAATTTGTCACACTTGGATTGAAAATTTGAGGCACTTACACAATGAATTTTTTAAAAATTCAATAATATGAAATTTAGAAATTTGAATCTAGTTTATAAATATGTAAATTATTCAAATACCCAGATTGTAGAAGTTAAATTTTGATAAGGATCTATAAAATCACTTTTTAAAAGTCCCTATTTTTTTACCATACCATGCACGTGTACAGACAACACTTTTTGACTCAAATAAAAGTATTTTGCTAATTCCTTTTGGAGAAAGAGAGTTAACAACATAAAGATTGATGAGGATTTTCTTTTGTAATTTTTTATTGAATATTTTTTTTTTTATTAAATTTTTATTGGCCTTAATTATTGTTTTTAAAAATCAACGTGTACGGACAACATAATTTGACCTAAACTAAACATTTTTTGAAACTTTTTTTTTATTGTGTAAAGAATTGTCTGAAGATTGATGTCATATAATTTTTTTTACAAAAAACTTAACCAAAAAAAAGTTATTAAAAAACAAAAAATTCTGATATTTCAAATTTAAGGACTAGTTTGCTTTGAAATTAATTAAAAAATAGAAAATATAATGCAATCTTAATAAAAATTATATATTTAAAAACTAGACATAGTTTTCTGTAATGGGTTTTAATTTTATAGATTGTTTCAGAAAAAAATTCATCAGCCATATTGTCAAAGTTGAACATTCTTCTTCAATCTGCCTTAGTTTTTTAGTTGCAGGTCAAAGGCTAAGGCTCGGATTGCCAAGCCTTTCCCGAGCCTAAAACCAAGGCTATAGGTGGGTTGGGAAACAACTATTTAAAAATGCATACACGTTACAAAATGCATATGCGTTCTTTATTTATTTAATTATTTTAAAAAAAAATGCTTTTTAGAAACAGGTACCCATTTTAAAACGCATACGCGTTTTGAAAAACAATATGCATATGCGTTTTAAAATGGGTACCTATTTAAAATTATTAAAAAAAAATTAAAAATTAAAAAAATTTAAAAAAAAATTAAGAACGGGTACCCATTTTGCTTTTCAAAATGCGTACGCGTTTTAAAATGGGTACGCGTTTTAAAATGGGTACGCGTTTCTAAAAAGCAATTTTTTTTTTGAAATATGACTTCTACGGGTTATAAAACGCGTATGCATTATATAACACATACGCGTTTTATAGTGCATACGCATTTTTTAAGGCTCGGGTACCCGATGCATAACACACGTTTTTTAATAACGCGTACGCGTTTTCTACGAGATTTTTTTTTTTTGCCGAAACTTCCCCTCTTCATGGACCCAACTTCTTGCACTTACCCTACACTCGAATGCACGTAAGTCACAAAGTATACACGTAAGTTGTAAAGTATATACTTGAATATACATAACTCATATCTATTGAACCATCAATTTAGAATGCAAATATAGGCAAGCATCAAAAAAAGATATTTGTATTAACCAAATAGCCATGTAGGCATACATAAATATATGTCGATATAAGTATGAAATATATGTACAAAATAGCCATATAGGCTTACGAGAATGCCATCTAGGCATACAATGTCAAATATGTCCAATAAAAAATATGTACAAAACTGCCATGCAGGCATACAATAAAAGACTATGGAATCAAAAGTCATTGCTCTCCATGCCCAGGAAATAAAATCTTTCCCTTTCCTTTTCGCTCGGATGGCGATAGGTCTGTCACTCATTTTTGCTGCGCTCGTGGAGTGCTCTTGCTACTCCTCCTAGGGTTTAGTTCATGGTGAAGTTTTAACTGTTACAATAAGAAGTAAAGACATGAATATATAGAAATTACATTATAAAAAATGATATATTTGACAAAATAATCACTTATAGCCATCTCACGATCTCTCTCCACGAGGGAAATATCCTCATGCCCATGCTTAGGCGTGCTCAAGCCCTGTATAAACCATACAAATAGACAAAAACTACGTGAATCAATAATGGTTTGATTTCTGACTAACTAACATCTATAACAACAAATGTAAATTAAAATTTACTAATTTGCCTCATACCTCTTCTATCAGAGCCATCGATGATTGTATAGAAGATGTCACACCAATATCCATTGCCCTCGTCACATTCGGAGGTGTATCGTCTCGCAACAACTGAAAATAAAACAACAAATTATTCAACATAATCAACGATGTGCATGTATAAACTACACAAATATATTAAGTACTTGATTCATTAGTTAAACTCTTTATTCTATTACCTGCATGAAGGTTTGAGTAAATCCACCGCCATTGGGAAGTGTTCCATCAAAACCTCTAATATTAGTCTGTTCAACATCCAAAATTGCATATTAAATTACCATTCGTAAAACAATTCCATTAATATGCAATAAACTTATAATTGTTACTAGTTACATACCCTAGCGATAGGTGTATTGCAAAAATAGGCTGGTGGGGGGACGGTGTATTCAGTCTCAACACTATGACCCTGCAATTTTATTAAAATCATAAAACATTTTTAGTTAATCTTGCATTTCAAAATCAAAATTTAATAAATTAAATTCAATGAACACATACAATAACTTTTACCTGACTATCAATGCCATATGCCTCATGCAAAATGTCAGCTACCCCCTCCATCTCCATAGCTGCAGATGGATCCTATGTATCGGTCTCCTGAGGGTCGGTGGGGTCATGTGAACAAGTAGCCCCACAAGATTGACACACATGTGTTCGAAGACCACCACTAGAAGACTCCCCTGGATGGCGCTGTAGAATAGGGCTAGTATGATGGATGACACTTTGGGTCAAAGTGCTGATTGCCTGCAATGTCTCTATGTCAGCACTTTCCTTCATGATGGAAGGCATAACAATGTGCTCATGAGGCGGCCTAGTGAGAGCTCGTCTAACTTGCCGCATAGGATCTAGTTGTGCTCCAGGTCTATCCTGAGCTGACCCCCCACCTCTCCCCTGTAAATCCCTCATATCAAAATAATTTGGGATTTTGTTCAATATGAACTCACTGTATAGTTTCCTAAGGAAATATTGCGGGACCTCACAATTGTTGCACGGTGGGTAATCGAAGAGCATGTACCACCTATCATAAAATCGCTCCTTCATTTGTTGGTGGTGGCACCAATGGATAGGAAACCTCTTTGCATTGAGGGTAAGATTTTGATTTGTGCATGGGTCGGTGAATAATGAGCAAAAATCACCTTTTGTTATTTTTAAATCTTTCACATCCTTGTATGATAGTTTATTTGTATAATACTCCCTAGCTGCCTACCTCCTACCTTCCCATCTAGTTATTTGTTTGCTAATTGAATCTACGTTTGTTAACATATCTTTCAAGGAATTTGCTAGGGTCATTCTTTCTATGGTTGAACCATTTGGATCACTCAACCTATTGATCAAATCTTCAATTTGTTTTTTGTTATTTTCAATTTCACTCATTAAATTTTGTTGACTGCCAGGAGGGGGTTGAGTGATTGGTGGAGGAGGTTGATTTTGATCTTGAGGATTTGGTTGGTCCTCCTATTGAGGATTTTGAGGGTTTGCAGGTTGATTTGCATCTCCTAAAATTTCAAACAAATAAATATCAAATTCAACCTAAAACTAACAAATTCAAAATAAAAAGCATATAATCCTTACCTCTTATAGCTCCTCCTCGTCATGGCACCATCGTTGCAAAGAAATTTGGATGCTTTGTGAAGAAATTCCTCTCCTCGAATGTGAGCACACTATTTTGGTGTTTTTGGCCGCGGGTGCAAAAAAAAACCAGTCGAAATGCAAATGAGAGAATTGCATTTCTTTTTTTACTTTTAACAGTCGATAATGCGAGCTCGTTATAACGCGCTCGCATTATCGCTTTGCAATTTTTTATCCGCTGGGACCTTACCTAGGTTTAACTGATGACATAATGCGAGCGCGTTATAATGCGCACGCATTATAACGCGCTTGCGTTATGTCCTAAAACATTTTTTTTTAAAGGGTGTCCATGGAATGGCTACCCATTTCCATGCACCCACCCAATATAAATTATGCTTTAATTTGAATTTAATAAATTATTATTATTCATTTTCTATTTGAATTACGACTAAAGTCCTGATTGATAGACTGATTCAAAAACATCTATAGATATCAAATGGTATCACATTTTTTGAATTTGAAACATGTGTCATATTCTATGATTTGCATACTATAGGATTAAAAAAATGAATTTCATGAAGTTTTGACCAAATTAAGGTGGCTAGACATACAAGATTTTATATTTTTTAAAAGTTGTAATAAAAAATTCTAATTAATTATTTACTTGGAAAAAAATTATAAAAAAATATGCATCACATCAGGACATGAGTCCTCTACTTATATCTAAAATATTATAAAAAATTATTATCATTTTATTGTGGTTAGGGTTGTTAGACAGACACCTACTTATTTTCCCCCTAAAAGTTAAGTACTACTGCATTGAAATTTCAATTTTTCACCAAAAAGATTAAAAAAAAACAAATCTAGTAGTTTAGAAACTACATTCAATTTTCTACATATTCTATTCTTACATATTTTTGAAATAATATAGATAACTTATTCACATTTTTACGTCAAGTTGCCTAACTCTAATTTTTTGAATTTTCATTGTCACTTAAGGGCCTATTTTTTTCATGATGATCCTGCACATACCCATATCAAGATTGCAAAGTTGTAAAAGTTCCCAAAATTTTCATGTAAAGTTGTCAAGTCTCACGAAAACTCAAATCTAGAGCAAGATATCCAGCCTATCTGCATGAAACTAGTTGGAAAACGCTTATTTGATTCATCTTCAAAGGGTCACAAAGTTTCACTTCAGAATTCTACTCTTGGGACACTTCATGACAGAAAGGGACTAATATGCTACTTGTGGTGTATGAGTCCCAGTATACCTATTTTTAGGTATTTTCTGTAGATCCCAATTCAGTATTTCTAAATTCTTGTTTCCACCTAAAAACCCTAGTTTGGGATTGATACGCCCAACCTGACATATGAGTCCCAATGAGCCTTAAGATCAACATTTTCAGCATTTCAAAGCTTATTTCGATCGCATTCAAGTTTGCAGGTGCACTTCTCATATTTCCCAATTTTATGTTTTGTTTTACATTCATTTCTAGGTCATTTACTTAAGGTTTGCAAAGCATTAGGTTTTGTCATTAGGTTTTGCATCTTACTTGTCTTTCCAAGCCCTAGCTTGGTGGTGAATCCTCTTTTAGTCTATGATCATACTCTAGGACATCTCTATTATAGATATGTTTCCCCTTTTCATCCTTGGATTGAGATCGCTAGGGTTTCCTTGAATGATATTTGGAGAAAAGTGTTGATCTATCTCCCAAACATGCTCGAGACATTTTTTGACAAATCATTTCAATGAAATTGCATTTAGAACACCTTTATTTTCTAATTTGGAGTGCATCATATAGTCCTAGATCTAGCTTGCATTGACTTTTCATTAGGGTTTTACATTAGTTAAATTGTGTCTAGGGTTTCTAAATCTTGCATTAGTGAAAGTGCATATAGGTGGCTTTTGTGTCTCTTGCATCACTAAATTTCATCTAATATTTGCATTTTCACTTAGCCTAGACATCATACAAACTAGAAAACATAACATTCACACAGAATTTACTAAAAATGGCTCAAAAACCCTAATCTAGGACTCATATGCCCCTTTGAGCAATTTAGTCCCATTATAGGTTAGTTTACCTACTTTCTGTGATTTTTGTGGTGACTGTTATTCACTATTTGAATCCCCAAAAAAAATTGACTAGGACTCATACACCTGTTTGGGTGAATTAGTCCCAAATCAAACCTAAAACTGCCTTTTACAACATTAAAACATCATTTTTACACTTTTGTTTGTTGTCATTGTCTATCTATTTCAGTTGGCTAAGTTTCTATTACATGCATTTCATTAGATCTAGCTTAAATTTATTTCATTTAAAGTACCTATTTCAATTGGGGATAGAATTAAACTATTGCGCTTTTGTTTCCTTAGTTCATAATTTCGTAAGATTAGATTACATTTTTTATTCATTAGAAAAAAAAAACAAAAACACTAAAAGAAACAAACAAAAAATAGTTAACCTAAGAGAAAGCATATCATTCAAACCCTTTAGTAGTGATGAATTTGACATGTTATATGAAGCCCTTAATGACTTCATCTCCCCTAGATAATCCACTAAATCTTTGATACAAAAGGATGTAAGTATCGACAATCATGGCAATCATAATTGTTCTTCTCTCGATACCTGTCCTATTAGTGACGAAGGTATCTTGGTGATAGGAGATACAATCATTGAGAGTCATGAAATTCTTGTTTGGCTTACTCATCCTCCTCCTTGGATATATATTATGACACATGAATCTGAGATCATGGCACTACTTTACCTAGTCGCCATTCATCTCCCAACACCTCCCCTACTCATGAGAATGCTTTAGTGAAAAATGATACAATTGTGAACGATCATGAAAAACACATTTGTGTGGAGGATATATTGATATTAAGAGATCCAAAAATTGAGAGCTATGTCAATCCTACCTCTCCCACTTGGGAAGAAATTATAGTACATGGGGATGTAATTGTAGATAGCCATGACAATCAAAACTTTCCTTCTCCTAATATCTCTTCTAAACATGAATAAGATAGTTTGGCGTTAGAATATATCCTTATTGAGACTCATGAGAATTGTGTGCCTCATTTTCCTAATGACCTTACCATTTGGGAAGACCTATTTGAAAAAAAAAGTACAATCAGTGGTAACCATGAAACTCATAGTTATCCTTCTCTTGAGGGTAAGTGCACCAATTTGTGACACAATTTTGGCTCTTAAGATGCCACTTTTTATCTAAAATCAACAAAATCTGATTTGCATGAGAAAATGAAGATAGTTACACTCAAAATTTAAAGATGTGGAAAGAACAAAAGTTGAAGTGCTCCGAGTCTAGTTTCTAAGCTACTATTTTTTTTTTAAATTAATGAAGATTAAGGGTCTCAAAAGGTGGGGGGAGAATAGGTCCTGTTTTAATAAAAAAGAATAGCATAGCACTTGAGGGCTCCCCAACTTTTGATTAATTTTTTTTTGGAATTTCAAAAATCCCAACTATAAGAAATTAACTAGCACCATGTAGTTTATCCTCCTTCTTTTGGATAATTTTTTTAATGAATATATAATATTTTATGAATTTCCAAAGTGGACACATCCTGAAAAATTGAAATTTGAGCATGCTCCCCACAAATTTTTTTCAAACTAATAGAAAATTGATTTTTTTTCATCTTGTGTAGAATGGAGTCTAGTTTCAAAAAATGTAATTTGTTTCACGTACTGATGAACGTGTAAAAATATATCCTAAACCTAGCACATGTTGGTTTTTGACCAAAAACAAAAGCATTGTACAGTAGAAGCCATGGATCAAAACCTTAACTAAATCAAAATGAAAAAAAAATTATATATTTAGATAGCTAAGAGAGAGATTAACGTTATCACGGTTTTTTTATAAAATTGCATTGAAAGATGTGTAAATGAGATGGGGAGCACGGAGGAAAATATGAGAAAATTTGGCAAATCCTTTTAAATAACACATCCAAAGTAGGCCATTTGGCGAGCGCCAAATGGCCTACTTTGCACAGAACTAGAATTTCCCCTCTTTGGTGAACAACTTTGATAATGCTTAGAGTGCATAGTTTATGATCGTAGATGGATAGTTGAGGTTTTACCTTTCATACCTTCTCTAACTTGTTGCCATAACTAGATAACTCTTTATCCCTTTGAAGTCTCTATCTCTTAGGTCTCACTCCCTCTCATGCGACCTAGACTACTTCCTCAGTCCAATCCCCTCTGTCAGGTCTCTTTCCCTCCCACATAAGTACCTAAATAAATCTATCTCACTCCAACCCCCTTTCTCACTCTCCCTCTCTCTCTCCCTCCACCTCCCTCTCTTAGGTTGTTATCTTTCTCTCTTTGTGTCTCTCTCTCAAGTCTCTCCCTCCTACCTCCTCTCCCTCTCTTAGGTTTATCACTCACTCACTCACTCTCTCTATCTCTCTCCCATTCCCTCTCTCTCACTCTCTCTCGGGTATCTCCATACCACCTCTCTCTCACTCTCTCTCAGGTCTCTCCCTCCCACCCCCTCTCCCTCTCTCTCTCTCAATTATCTCTATCCTACCCCCTCTCCCTCTCTCTCTTTTTCAATTCTCCACCTCCTACCCCATCTCCCTCTCATAGTCACTCACTCTATCTCTCTTCCACTCCCTCCTTGTCTCACTCCCTCTATGTGTCCCCGTCTACCTCTCCATCTCTCTCAAGTATCTCCCTCCCACCACCTCTCCCTGTCTCTCTCAAGTCCCTCTCTCTCTCATGCCCTCTATCTCTCTCCTACTCTCTCTCCCTCTCCCTCTCTCTCAAGTCTCTCCCTTCCACCCACTCTCCCTCCCTCTTTGTCTCTCAAGTCTCTCCCTTCTACCCCCTCTCCCTCTTCCAGGCCTCTCTTTGTCTCTCTCACTCACTCCCTCTATCTCTCTCCCACATCATCTCTCTCTCTCCCTCTCTCTCAAATATCTCCCTCCCGCCCTCTCCCTGATAGGGAGGTTGGAGGGATCAATCACTAATCCCTGCTCTAGGTCGTACCTTGGAAGAGCTCATGGTCTCTCTCTTCACCACCTTAACCTATAGGACCTATTCCTAATTTAGGTTCCCCTGGTTCTCCTTGCCAACCCAACTACCATCACATACTCTTCCAACCAAGTCAACCTTGGTGCTTTGTTTGCAATTATTTCCTTAGCCCTTAATCCACCCTAAAGGCTAACCTACTCCCAATACTAGATTTCATCTTTGCAGGGGTGTGGAGATGTTTCTAACTGGTTTAGACCATCACATTATGGTTCTTGAGGGTCCACTTAACTTCATTTTCCCATCAGTTCCATCAAACCCTCATTTAGGGTTAAAAATGCTACTAGCCCTAGGAGCCCCAATTAGCCCTCCTTCTCCGAGAAAACAAGCTAGTACTCAAAATTCTTCCAAAGAACACATAATCTTTCCTTGGGGTTCCTGGTCCGCATGCCTACCACTTTAAGATTTTAGTGGTCTTAACCCTGAACTGTCCGTACATAGGTTGGACCTTCAATTTAGCAAATTTGGCATTTTTGAGCCCTTTTCCCTAACCACACAGCAGACTGTCATGAGTTTCTCTCACCGAATTGATTGATGAAGCTTCCTCCTTCATGTGATTTCTTTCCAAGGCATCTGGTTGCCCTCTCCACAGTGTGACTTGACAGGAAATGAACACCCCTGCAAATCAAGTGCCATGCACTCCATGTCTTCCCTAGCCGGACACTGCCTGGCTCGCCTAGGAGAAGACTTCCATGGTGTATCTTGAACTGTTAAAGACTTCTACACCTACTAGATATATAATCATGGAGTCTAGTCACAATTCCCAAGAGGCCGTACATTATGCACAGTGGGAATGTGAACTAAACCTCCATTCTTCACAAACTGCCTGTCAGATCAGCAACTAACAAGAACACAAACTATCTACCAACAAAGCTTGAAATTGAACAAGTTAAATAGCTAATGGAACAAAATGCTTGGAAGCCAATTGCACTACATCCTACACAATTCATAGTGCCATGATCAATCCATTAACATACTAATTCAAAGCAAAAACCAGAAAGTTCACCCTAAACACCACTGTTTTCTTGATTTCAAAACTTCAACACAAACTTGAATGCTTCCAACCTTGTTTTCAAGTCGAGGCACACCATGTATAGGTCTCCAAAAATAGCTAGGACTTACCTTGGTCATGTATTTCAGTTACATTGTGGCAAAGTTCCAAAAATGTACCATTTGCCAACTTTTGCCAATTTCTAGTTAACCTATCCAAATGAGTTCCAAAAATCACCAAGCTTTTCCAAAAATTATCCTAATGATCAAGATATGTTCCTAAGCTATCTCACCTACTCAATAGTCAACATGAATTTCATTGAAACATACCAAAAATTCAAACCTAGATTAGATTGCCTAGTGTTTCCTAGTGTTCCTAGACAACCTGTGGGTGCTCTGCACCATTCTCCCCCTCTACACAAACATTAAGGAATATGAGGAGAGATCAGTGACACATCAATACCCTGCTTCTTGAACTGAGCTTCATACACCGATATAGCCTCAGACTCTGGTTTGTCCTTCCATTTGAAGAGATGCTCCATGTATACCCTCTGCCTTGTAGACTTCTTCACTCTAGATTCCAAGATCCTCTCTGCTTGTAGCTTGTCTCTAAGAGGTAAAGTTATGTTACTCAATCCTTCAAGACCTCCATATTGGTTTGATCCACATTAGTGACTAGTCCTTTATACCTGATCAAATCAGCTACATTGAACACTGGTGAAAAGCCTAAATCTACAGGTAGCTCCACCTTGTATGCATTCTTTCCATATTTGGCTAACACCTTACATGGTCCCACTCTCTTCATATGAAACTTGGTTGTTGTTCCCTTCTACAATCTGGATTTGTTGAGGTGGACCATGACATAGTCTCCTAATGCAAATTGTAGATCCTTCCTAGAGATATCCACCTTAGTTTTCAACTTTTGGGTAGCCTCAGTGATTGTCTTCTTCACCTGCTCCTGAATCTCCTTCATGGTCTGAGAGAAATCCTCAGTATTTCCACTCCTATGCTCCAAAGCTCCTAGATCCTTGAGCTCACACATAGTTCTTGGGTGTATTCCATACACTCTTTCAAAAGGACTCTTTCCTGTGGTCCTATTCACACTATCATTGTGTTAGATCTCAAAAACGCAGGTTTGAACCATGAAAGGTTGCCAAGCTTTCACAACACTTTAGGGTAACAAAACAAGGTTTGAAACAATTAAACCTTCTACTCTTTAGGTGCTGCTAAACCTTGGCAGGTGTACCTAATTGAATTAAGCAGATTTGACCTTTGATATTTTCCTATTGCCCTAATTTGTCCAAGATGGCAATTTGAAATGGACAAAATAAAACAAACTTGGTACAATTTGCATAACAATATTCAAAACTAAACCCTAATACACTCAGTTAATGGATGTAAAATTGTGAGTGAAACTAAAGGATGAAAGTGAAAAGACCAGTGCCTTATAGGGTTCACAGAGTCAAGAGAAATCTGAAATGAGTTTATTTGTTCTGGCAAACATTCAAGTTATTTAGCATTTTATTTGGCTTATAGCTTGTATAAACAATGCAAAATTGTGATTATTGAGTTCTTCTTAATAATCCAATTGACATTCCCTAATTATTATGATCAATTCAGAGAATTTAATCTTTACTGGAAAGAAACAAGTAATTGATCATACAGATGCCACAAGTGTGCATTGACGAATTAGGTATAAACTTGTTTACACTAATTCGAACAACTAGAAAACACCATTACAGAGACAACTTCAATAATACTCTTTGACAACTATCATAAACAACCGATACCAAAAAATATTGCACCATCGTATTAGATTTTCATTGATATCTCCATCATTTTACATATGCAACCAGTCTCACCTTTGCCCAAAAAAATGTATATCGTTGTCTATTCTCTATTATCTATCTAATTCTCCCTTGCCCTTATATTGTTTTCAAAATGAATATTTATACATTGAGAAGATGAAAGAACGCTTCCTTTCACAAATAAGAAAAAACTAAATACAAAACAAAAGCTAGAGAATAATTAGGCTCTAGTTAGCCACAAGTGAGTTTTAGCGAGGTGGTCCAAATAATCCTGG
The DNA here is from genome assembly GCA_007115665.2 of Sequoiadendron giganteum. Classification (NCBI taxonomy): domain Eukaryota; kingdom Viridiplantae; phylum Streptophyta; class Pinopsida; order Cupressales; family Cupressaceae; genus Sequoiadendron; species Sequoiadendron giganteum. The sequence continues at coordinate 40,817,369 of CM021105.1, forward strand.
CACTTGTATGTATCCGCATCTTCGACAGTATTCCGGATCATGATTTCCATCTTGACCATTTCCTCATTTTGCTCGCTCAATTCCTCCAATGTTTTATCCTCTGTAGAAGATGTCTTCATGATTTCCTTCAGCACTGTGTCACATTCACTCTTCCATCTAGTGGCATCTTTCAAGTTCCCTTTACTATTAGAAAATGTGATCATAGTTTTCTCGACAGCTTCAATTAATCCCTGTTTATCCCCCTGCAATTCCTCATAGAACTTTTGATGGAGAATGATAATATGATTTGCAGCTTCATGTGTAGTACTATTGGTCTCATCACGTGGGGCCAATTCATGAAACTTCCCCATAACTCGCTCGTCCATCCTTTCATGCTCCTTCAAAGCATCCAGAGTACAAGAATACTTCCCCCACAACTGATTTAACCAAGATGTCAAATTGTCCTGCCTTCTCTTAACAATTGCCACAATTACATCAGACTTTCCCTGATTATAAGCACTTGATCCTATCCAATGATCTTTTGCTCTAGAGCTTTCTCCTTGAGTGAGCATTTTGGCTTGATCTATTGAAATACCAACCAAGTCTTTGAATTTATCATTTTCTCTCAACATTCTCTCATTACTTGCCTTATACATTTCTCTTTCTTTTATCAATGCCTGGATATGTGCTTTATTCAATTTTGCAATATCTATCCCAATCTCTGTAACCACAGGATCAGCCTCTCCAACCTTCAGGGTCATAACATGGCCAAATGCCTTCTTTGTATCAATTACCACTAATTTCCTGTGGGGGGGATACAAAGCCCATATCATCAATGATCCCTCATCAGTATTATACTTAGAGCCTGCATACACCTCTATTACTTTTTCCTTATCAAGTTTGTGGGTAGCATCACTATCTCTTAAGAAACTATCAAAAACCAATGCAGAGTTCAAATCAAGTCCAGGAAATATCATAACACCAACATTCTCCAACATTTTCCTCCCCTTTTCAGGAGTCATATTTGTCATTTCATCATCCACACATTTTCTCAATTGACCCAATAGTTGCTCTTCATTCCTAGAAGTGACAACACCAACATTTTCTCTTATTTCCTTCCCCTTCTGTTTGTACAAGAATGCCTTGAATTCTAGAGAATTTATAAACTCATCATCTGAAACAAATGATCTATATTCCATATATCTTACATCAACATCACCACTTTCAATACTTTGTTCTGTAATTGGGAAAAAACATACCTCTGAGTCCTTACTCTAGATACTCTCTTTGTTCTGTTCTGTGGCACTTTATCCATTGGGGTTTCCTCACCCCCAGAAGACAATACTCCTGTATCCTGTAACCCCTGGTTATAGCTCTCAACCACCACCTCTGCTTCCTCTTCATCCAAATTCCTGATCATATCATCAAAAGGATAGGGTACATGCTGATACCTTCCAAAGTTAATCCTTTCTTTGGCTAAATTGATATATCCTTCAGGATCAAAGTTTTTCCTGGGTGGTTCACTTTTCATATTATAATGCAATAATCTATCATGGATTGAATTATATCCCTCCTTAGCCAACACAGTGAAATCACCAGATCATAATGTACTAGGCATAAAATCCTGCTTCCCATAAGAACTAAAAAGCATCACACTGCTGTAATCCATTTGTCTAACAATTTCCAAATATGCAATTCTATTTGGAACTGTCCTTGGTAAAATAAAAGGGGTACCTTCAAATCCATACACCTTGATCATTGTAGCCCCTTCCAAACAATACCAGTCACCCCAATTATGATCAATTGGCCCATTGAAATCTTTTGGCTGAAGAAATATTTTAATCTCATTAGTCAATGAATAGTTACAAGGATATTTATACAATTTGTACAAGGTTTTCACAAAATTTTCTTCAAAGTGGATGAAACTAGAATTAGCAAACCTGCTGTCCAAATAGTAGTCCACAACTGCATAGGCAATGCTTCACCCTCCTTACCAATTTGAGAAAATCTCATCTCTGGAGGCCATACTCCCAACTCCTATCCAAAATATAGCACCAAGTGCATTAACAATGAATAATGCCTGAGATGAACAATAGAAGCTCCACCCTTTATAGCCACCAATCCTGAATCAAGCTCCCTAGAAATATATGAAGCATAGTCGAATGGCCTGGAGTTGTGATACTGAATATCTGTTGTGATTATCATTGGCATAATTGACATGAATTCTGGGGCATCCATCCCCAATACTTGACATACTAAGAAATATGTGTACTTCACATAAGGCTCAAACAAATCTACATGATAAGGAGGCCCCTCACTATCTTGTAGAGGTTCTGACTTGTTACCCTATTTAATTCTATGGATAGGAAACTTCCAACCCTTATAGATTGTATCCATTCTTGATAATTCCTTTTCCAACTCTTCACAATTGATCTCCTTATTGCAAAACCCTTCTAATTTGAAAACCTCGCCTATTGCTTCTTTAGACACATATATTTGTGGTTTTCCAGATGGGTCACATATAGCTTTACTTTTTGAATCATAATTATCTACGAATGAAAACCAATTTGAAACTGGCATTGTCGCATCAAATGTCCTTTCGATGAGAGACTTTCAAATCTAGGGCAAAGCCTTTTGCAACATCTATTACACCTCTCACCAAGACATTATGTGGTCTTATGGACACTTGGGATTTAAAAAATGATGGTTGTCATTCACTTTTTTATGTTGCTATAACAATTCCGAGTCGGGGAGATACTACATAGACTTCATTGTGTCATATCGATATGCGTTCTTCAAGTCATAGTCACTGAGACAAAATCACCCTTTCACCGATGAACTCTCCTTTCGACGTATCCACCAAGTTTTCTCACCGAAGAAATAAACCCCACCAATGTAATAATACCTTCGGTAAGACAATAAACCTTCAGGAAGACTTACATCAAAAAGTTATTCTCTTGGCGATGCATATCTCTATCGGCATATCTTTTAAATCGGCAAGACCCCAATACTCTCTCCAAGAGCCTTTCAAATCCCCTTGTATTTAGTTCGGCAAGACAAGAGTCACTTCACTAAGACCTTCCCCGACGTACATAAGTCTTACTGAGACATTTGTTGGGAAGCCAATCGGTAAGACGAAATGATTTCGCTATGACTTCATGCCGATACCCATTAGTTTAGTTGAAATGACCCCTCCACATGCTAGTCGGCAAGACCAATTGAATTCGCCCTGAAACTACAATGAGGCCCTAGCATATGCCGATATACCTTTTCTATATGCCAATCAGCAAGAAAAGATACTTCGCTATAATGTTACCCCAAAATACCTATTTTGCAGATGTCAATCTTCATAGTCACTGAAACAAAAGAAAAGTCTTGCCGATTGTCTACAACAAATACATGTTAGTTTAAAATATAGGTCGGGGAGACTTTACTATGTCTTGCCGATATGGGACTTTCAATGAAATACAAAGAGGTAGATGGATGCTAATGGGTCACATGACAAAAAATAAGCAAGATAATGCAAAGAGAGGATTTTATGCTTATGATAAGGACTTAATATTGGAAACTCTTGAATGCAATAGACTGTAAAAAATCCAAAATTTTACAGTTCTAATAGTGGCTCCATCTGGGGATGAATGATAGTGAGATCATTGCAAGGATTCAGATTTCTGGGTGAGCAGACCAAACTCAGAGTAATGGACATGTGAGCATGATGGAACATATGGCAATAGAAGAGAATGAGACCCTATACTACCGTACATGGAAAAATAATTTTGAAAAAAAAAGAAAATTAGGACTCTTCATGTACTTGCAAATCCTGTTCCTTTTATATCCTAGACTATTATGCATGGAAATAATTTTAAAGAGAATCATCAAGAGTTGTCGATGCACTGGCAACCCTCAATCCTCTGTGTTACCTTATGAGAAAAAATGTTTCAGAAATTTACCATGTATAGGAAATTCCTGATCCTCACTAGCCATATTCTGCAAGTAGTACGAGTCTTCACCTTTCTTTCCAACCACCACAAAAGGCCCTAGCCACAAGGCTTCAGACTTCCCATGTTTTCCCTTCTCTTGGCACCTTGCATTCCACATCAGTACCAGATCACTTTCTCCAAATTTCCTATCCTTTTCTTTTTTGTCAAATAGATATTTCATCTGCACCTGCAACTTTATATTCTGATTTTGAGCCACTCTCCTTATTTCATCCAATTTAGCTAGCTGCTCCATCCTTTCCTCCATGGGTTCAGGAATATCCAAATCTTCTTGAAGGACAAACTTGTAGACTGGTAACAAGTTCTGCAAAGCCATCCTGGCCTATGCTCCATACACTAACTCAAATGGGGACTTCCCAATTGCCTTTTTCACCGTAATTCTATCAGCCCATACAACCAATCTTAATTTCGCATCCCAAGCCTTCTTGTTGTGACTTAACATCCTTCTTG